>MU839204.1:85245-136703 GCA_030685235.1 Copromyces sp. CBS 386.78
TTTTAAATGTTTCTTTTCAATCAAAAAAAAATGTTTTTTAAAAAAAACAAAACCCCCCAAAAAAAAAAAAAAAAAAAAAAAAAAAAAAAAAAAAAAAAAACACTGATTACATATGTACGATTACAATCCATAATAACTCGTAGCATCCATAACCGTTCCCGGGCCCTTGCTTGCTTTGCTTGCTTGCTTGCTTATTCTATACATGACATCAACATACGTACTCTCTCATCTCATGATGTTTCTTTCTTTCTTTCCTTCTTGATTTCTTTCTGGATTTCTTTCTTGATCTCTTTTCTTTCTTTCTTTTCTTTCTTGATCTCTTTCTTTCTTTCTTTCTTTCTTTTCTTTCTTTCTTTTCTTTCTTGATCTCTTTCTTTCTTTCTTTCTTTCTTTTCTTTCTTTCTTTTCTTTCTTGATCTCTTTCTTGATCTCTTTTCAGTCAACAAACAGTCAATAACATTTCACTCACTGAGAACTCCGAAGTCCGAGTTTTCGTTTCACTCACTGAGAAAACTCAACTCAATCAGTCCGAATCAAACCACCCCCCGCCTTTAGAGGTACCCCTCTTCTCACTCCCCATCCCGCCCGCATACTTCTCCTCCTCCTCGGCCCACTTGTCCCTCTCCATCTGCTTGCGAGCCAGATAGGCGCGCGCAAACCGCCAGGCTTCCCAGTCGGCTAGGTTCCAGGCTTCTACCGCCTCGCGGATTTTTATCTCCTCTTTTGTGACGTGGCTTGTGGTCTTCTTCTTGGAGGAGGAGGAAGAGGAGGAGGTGGTGGAGGAAGAGGAGGAGGAGGAAGAGACGATATCTCTGGCTAGGGACAAGAGGTTGGGTTCGAGCTTGAGGTCTTGTTCCGAAGGGACGGGACCTTCTTTTTCGTCGTGGAGGGGGGGGAGGATGAGGTTGGATTTGGGTTTGTGGATTTCGGACTCGATTTTCTCGGTGGCGTCGTCGTGCTGCTGCTGCTGCGAGTCTGAGGATGACGTAGAGGTGGAAGAGGAGCTGGAGGGGTTGGATGGAGGGACCTGGAGGGAAGGCAAGTCAAAGCCGAAATGCCAATCCAATAACCTCAAGGTCCCATCCTCGTTGGCACCTGCGGCCGTGTCCCGCTCGGCTGTTAACCACAGGGATCGACAGGAACCGTATTCACCCGCTACTGCCTCCTTGAAGCGCAGGACGCGCGCCCCGGCTGGGACGGCTTTTCCTTTGAAGAGGTCGGTCATGAGATCGCTGACCCAGGCGTCTCGAACTGAATCGCGCCGGATCCACGGTACGGTGATCTGTTCGCGCATGGCGGATAGGGATTGGATGGTGTACGGATGGGGCACCGTGCCGATTGTGTACACGTTTGAACTATTCTTGTAATGCGCCGGCGTGGAGATCTTGATCGGAGAACCACCGGTTGTCGAGCAGGGGACGCATTTGGGGCGGTTGGGTGGGCAGGATTGCGGTAAGGGGTTGTTTGTCGGGCAAGAAGCCAGGCGCAAGGCGATGGAGTAAGAAGGAGCAATCATGTGTGTTGTGTGTTGCGGGAGGGGTTTCACGACTGCGATGCCGCCTTCGGAAAAGAGGTTTTGCCAGGTTTGGTGTAAGTGGGCGTTGATCAGGTCGTTGAGAGCCTTGAGGCCGGCGACGCGGTCGCCTCCGATGGTTTCGGCGATTTTGGGGTAGAGACGCTTGAGGGTTGTGGCGGAGTAGAAGGCTAGGGAGGAGGTGGAGGGAGTGTCATCGATGGTGAATGGGTTTTTTTCGTCCTTGTCGTCCTTGGAGTCGTCCTTGGTGGAGGTGGTGGTGGCGGGAACAGCTTCGAGCAGGTTTTTGGCCGTCTTGAGGTTGGGGCTCGCAAGAGCAAGCTTGATGGCCTTTGCCACGTCCGCTTTGGGGCCAACGAAGAGACCATCTCCCAGATCCTTCCATCTCGTCAAGCCGGGGAACTCGCCGCGGCGGAGATAGACAAGCAGCGGGTCGTCGTAGGCGCCCATGGGGAACAAAAAGTAATGCGCCAAAAGCCCGCCGCCCATGTTCTCCCACGCCAGCCAGCGCATGATATCCGTCTTCAAAGAAGCATCCATGGTCCCTCCTGCGCCGCTGGTGCGATGTTGAAGTTCCTCGTACATGGGGTTATTCATAGCCTCGGCAGGGCTAAGAATGATGGGCTTGAAGCCCATTGCCCACCAGGCGCGACGCCACGAAAGGAGGATATCGCTCTCGACTTCCTTGGTGGCCTTTTCGCGCTCGATGGTGTTATCGTAGTAAACGTAGATGGGCGGGCGCGGGGCCAGCTCGGGCAGGAGAGAGCGGTTCTCGTCGAGGGTGACGGAGCTGCTGAAGGGGTACGAGAGCCATTTCCAGTTGGCGTACCACGAGGACTGGCCGTAGGTGTCGTTCTTCTGGCGCGGGGGCGCGTGGGCCGGTTGCTTAAACGGGTTGACCTTGTTCCAGGGGTTCTTGATGGAGTCGGGGATGGAGAGCTTGTGGTCGGCAATCTGAAGACTGGGGCCCGTGGGGATGGCGCTGGGCAGGGTGAAGAGGAGGCTGAAGATGGCGAAGAGGGAGATGGACACGAGGAGGAGGGAGAGCTGTCGTGAGCCAAGGCGCGGGAGGGGTCGTCCGCAGAGGACGTATTGTCGAGGCATTGCGTTTGTATGTGTTCGTATGTGTGTGCGATGGTTATTGCGACGAGGATCAGATCAAATCATTACTGTGTGTATTAAAAGCCAGAAAAAGAAGAGTTGGTGGGAAAACGAGAGTGTCGAAGACGGGAAGGATCCAATTCGATTAGTTGAAGTTGAGCATGGTTGTTCGAGAGGACAAGCCAACGACGTTGAGCTGAAAGTCGGTGTTTGTTGTCGTTGTTGACAAGAGGCTGACAACACCACTCGGCGGGAGATGTTCAGGAGAGGTCAACTTCCAAGAATCTATCCGACACTTTAGGTTGTGATAGCGGGCCAATTGGTTGTTAGAGGTCCTGCGATAAGGGGCACTGCAGCCCGGGGGCGTTCTAGAAAGGGGTGACGCGGCGGAAGTGGGACACCTGTGGGCTGTCAGGGGTGACACACACGCGTGTGGCTGTGGCTCTGGCTGCCACTTAAAGTCTAGACACTGTGCGGCGGTGCAACGGACGGCTAGCTTCAACCCTAACCCTTGACAGCTCCCGGGCTTCCCCCAAGTTCCGCATAGAAGATACCTTATACTGCACCCAGATTTGATACGTATGGTATATGGATGTATATCCCAACATACAATAAGCTCATGGTATCATGCCTCCCTCTCCCTCAACGCATGCAACATACTCCCCTTCAACATGGCCAACTCCTCGTCCCTCTTCTTCACCGCAGCCACCATATCCATAAACTTGTGCTGCCACATCTTCTTCTCTTCCTCGGCCTTTTTCAGTTCCTCCTCTCTCTTCTTTCTTTCCACTTCTTCTTCTTCCTTCTTTGACATCTTTTTCCCAAGTCTCTTGCCCCCTCTACCACTCTTTTCACCACCGCCACCAGCAGCACTTGATCCCTCCCCGTTATTATTCTCCCCTTCTGCCCCTGCCCCAGCCCCAGCACCAGCTGCCGCAGCATCTTCTGTAATAATATCAGGCTTGTTCTTCTTCCCACCACCACCCCACTTCCCAAGCCTAACCACCTCCTCCATCGAAAAACTCCCACATATCCCTCCAAGTCTCAATTCCCAAACCGCCAAAACCTTGATCCACTTCCCCCCTCCTCCTCCTCCTCCTCCTTCTTCGTCCTCATCATCCACCCCCTCACCAACCCTCGTCACCCTCAACCCCCTCCCCGGTGCCGGTGCCGGCCCCGGCCCCGGCCCCGACGCATCATCCGCCCCAGCCCCAGCCCGTCCCGCCGGCCCCCCATCCCGATTCATCAAACTATACCCCCCCACCAGCGCCGCAAGATTAATCAGGAACCCCTCTTTATTGCTCGCGTTCCGATGCAGGTTCTCAATAACCGTATGACAAAACGCAAACGCTTCATCCACGCTGCACGCGGGGATGGGATTCCCGGAGCTATCAAGCCAGGTCGCTGACAGGATCTGGTGGATGAATATACTCTCAACATCCAAGAGATTGTATTTGTCTACGGTGGGGTCGGCGAGGGAGGAGGGGGTGAAGAGGGAGGGGCCGAGGGGGCCGTGCCCTGAAAGGGAAGAGGAGGTGGGGATTGAGGGTGAGGGAGCAGGGACGGTGGGATATGAGGAGGTAGAGGGACGAAGGGTGGGTTGGGAGGCTTGGTTTTGGTGGTTGATGAGTTGGGTGTATTGGGGGTGCATGTTGGAGTGGGAATTGGTGGAAGAGGGCTGCTGCGCCTGGCCGTTTACCATGAGCGTTGGCGGGGCTGGAGCCAGGAGGGGAGGAGTAGCGAGGCGGACTTGGTTGCCTACGCGCTCGGGAACTTGGAGAGAAAGGCGGGTGCGCTTTGCTGGACGGCCCCCGGATGCTGCTGCCGCCTGGGCTGATGGAGCTTCTCGGACCGTTGTTGTTGGTGATGGTTGAGTCGCCGCCGTTGCGGATGTTGGGGTTTGAACAACACCACCTGTTGGTCGTGGAGGAGGCAGAATCGGGGTTTGTGACGGCGGCGGCGGTGGGTTGTTATTGGGAAAGGTGTGTTTCGCGTAGTGAGGCGAGTCATTCGATGCTGGGAATGCCGAAAAGGGGCCGTCACTGTTCAACTGACGGTTGATGGGCGGCCGTCCTCTAACTCGACCGGTGGCTCCACCAGTCCTCCATGCCGACGATACAACTTTAGCCCCGTGACGCCTACTCAGAGACTTTGGCTTTGAACCAGATGGGGTGATGGCCGACCTAGGCTCGTCAGACCAAAAGTTGGTTCTCGTGGTAGGAGTGATGGCAGACTGAGGATACGCAGTCATGGGAGTCTGACCACCATCGTTGTTTCCCCAAGGAGCTCCTCCTCCTTGTCCAGGTACTCCAAGTCTGGTGTTATCAAAAGTGAACACACTACCCCTCTGAGCAGCAGCAGGGTGAGCAGACCAAGGTTCTCCTCCACCAGCTGGACCAGGCAAAGGAGACTGAGCATCACCACCATCCTCCCCGGGCTTCCTCCTGCCTCTCCTTGGCCTGATATGCGGCAACAAAGCTCTGAGAGCCATATCATCCTCGGCACGTACACCGTCTCTTTCAATCTCGCTGAGCGGGACAGCCAACGAGGGGATATCCACCCAGTACTCGTGCTCGCGCCCAACAAGATACTCGAAAAACGAGTCAATATGCATCGAGTGCATCCATCTCTTAAGACGGACGGCATACTGCTGGATTTTCTGGGAACTCTCGCCCTTGTCGGTGTCGGGTGGGTCAACGCCCAGCTTGAGGGCCAGTTCGGCCCATGTCTTGATTTCCTTGGTCTCGAGCTGCTTGATCAGGCCGAACAGGACAAAGGTGTTGAAGGACTTGCCGCCACTCTTGGGCGGGTCGGAGAAGGTATCGCGGAGGACCACGGTGTCGGTTTCCAGTGGCACATGGGGGTTGCAGTGGAAGATGAAGTCGACGTAGGCATCCTCTATTGTCTCTTGCGTGACCTTGACGTCTGGTAGAGGTGGCCTGGTGGCATATGGTGGGTAATTCGGTCGAGCGGGGCGAGGTGTTGCTGCTGTATGAGCTGGAGCAGCAGAAGTGGAAGCAGGGGCAGACATGGCTGCTGCCGGCTGTGGTGTATTGGAGACAACAGCACCCGCTGGTGTCTTGTCTGTGGTAGGTGATTCGGTGGTAGACTCGGCAGCAGATTCGGGGCTGGTACTAGCAGCCTGGCCCATGGCGGTGGGTGATGCCGTCAAGGTAGTACCGGGCTGAAGTTCCACTTGTGATATCGGACGGGCGGCCTGTGATGGTTGGTCTGACTCTGCTTCTTCCAAGGCCTGTTGGCCTTGCTGCATCGTGTTCCAGTTGTCACTGATGTGAAGGGTGGAGGCGTAAGGATGCGGCTGCTTCTTGAATGATTTTTTACTGGGTAAAGAGTTAGGATAGCATATGAAGAAGGAGTGTGGATATGAGGATTTACGTGACGGGCGGGATCCAGTGTATCATGTCGACTTGTTCCCTTGTGAAGAACTTTTCAATGTTGTGATGTACTGGGAGTCTAAGATAACAAGCTGTGAAAGGGAGGAGCCGCCAGAGAGCAAATTAGCCGAATTTTGCTGATTGAGGTGCTCCACCGGGAATTGGGACTTTTTGAGGAGTGAGTGTCGAGAGAACCTTGATCCAATGTTCTCACCAACTGCAAAAGTGATGATATCAAACAATATGTTTGATAAGTAGACAGTGAGTGTGGTTGGGCAAAATGGTCAGTCTCAATCGTCGAAGGTTCAACGGGCGGAGAAGGGGTTAAACTGTACAGAAGGGGATAAAATCAGTCGGACCAATCTCCACTTTCCAGCCACTGGTGGGCTGTGACTGGGCCACGGGCTGGAGCGCCACTTTTCCTTTTGTTTGTTATTTATAGCTTGGCGTTACTTTGGACTGTACTGTACTGTACGTGGTATATTCGTTACAATGTCACATGGCTGACTCGGTGCGGATGGTATTTACCCCGAAGACGTTGATGAGGCAAGCAAAGTATATAAAAAGGGGCCATGCTGGATATCATCCCATGCAACTCGGATATTGATCGTCCAATGCCAGCTCAGTGTTCAAGTTGCTGTCATTTCGAGTGGCTGTCTGCTCTAACCACATACATGCCGTTTGAATTAATTGTATGAAGCGGTCAGTGGGAGACATCATTATTGAAACACCACATGGGATGCAAGTCACGATAATATACAGAATCAAAGCCAAACAACACTCGGCAATGGCATTGAAAAAACATGAAACGACAATCCCCCGCACCATTGGAAAAGGGAATACGTGCAACAATTACCGAATCCCAGACTTTGACTTTCACATGATTGCTCCGTGCTTGGCTTTTTGTTTCCAGAGCCAATTGCCCTGTGACGTCGCTGTAACTTTTTAGCTTACCCCAGTGAAATGGCCCGTTGTAACCTTGCTGTTAGTGCACACCGGCACGGCACCAGCATCCACGCAACCAAATCGGACCTCGGCTGCTTTTCCACCACTTGTCGGTCCCATCACTTGAACCGAGCAAAGGCGGCAATGAGACAACCGAACTTCGTGACCACTAGCATCAAGATTCAAGAGAAATCATATCTTCTCTTTTCTCGTTTGTCTTGTTTTCTTTCTTACTTTACTTTCTTCACGAATAGAATATAATTTGAAAGACCAACGGCAATAGCCTCTTTTTCCCTCTTGACTACCTACCTGACTTGACCAGTTGTTCCTGTCCCCGTTGTTTCCGCGACAACCCCGCCCCCCATCTTACATCCAACAAACATCACCAACCAAACAAACAACCAAAAGTTTATTCAACATGTCGCAGTCCAAGCCCGTCATCCCCCAAAATGACAACGTCGCCCACGCCCTCGCCGGCGCCGGTGGTGGCATTCTGTCCATGGCCTTGACGTGAGCTTCCCCTTCCCCATCCCGTCCTCCCTCGATTCTTCATGCGACTGGACATGCACTCACTAACAACCACTCCTCCCAATCTTATAGCTACCCCCTAATCACCCTCTCCACCCGCGCCCAAGTCGAATCCAAGCGCTCCGTCGACACCACCTTCCTGGCCGCCGTCCAGAAAATCGTCGCGCGCGAGGGCATCTCGGGTCTCTACTCGGGTCTCTCCTCCGCCCTGTTCGGCATCTCCGTCACCAACTTTGTCTATTACTACTGGTACGAATGGACGCGCGCCTTCTTCGAGGCCGCCGCCGTCAAGGCCGGCCGGGCCTCCAAGAAGCTGACGACGGTGGAATCCATGATCGCCGGCGCCATCGCCGGGTCCGCGACCGTGATCCTGACGAACCCCATCTGGGTGGTTAACACGCGCATGACCACGCGGAAGGCTGCTTCTGCTGCTGCCGAGGGGGGCGAGAAGGAGGCTTTGCCTGGCGGTGCCCCGGCTACGAAGAAGCAGCAGCCGCCCAGCAGCACCACCATTGGCACGCTCCTTGCGCTGCTCAAGAACGAAGGCCCCCAGGCGTTGTTCGCCGGTGTGGTGCCCGCGCTGGTGCTGGTCATCAACCCCATTTTGCAGTATACGCTGTTCGAGCAGATGAAGAACGCTGTGGAGAAGAGGAGGAAGATGACGGCTACGCTGGCCTTCTTCTTGGGCGCGGCGGGCAAGCTGTTTGCTACTAGTGTGACTTATCCGTATATTACGGTCAAGAGCCAGATGCATGTCGCGGGTGGTAAGAAGGAGGGCATGAGGGAGGCGATCAATCGCGTGGTTAGGGAGGAGGGCTATGCGGGGTTGTACAAGGGTATGTTACTTACTTACTGCTGTCCTGTGACTGTCCTCTGGTGATGTGATACCGAGGACGGGAAGAAGGAGTGGAAGAACCTAAGAAATGGATGGATTGCTAACAGAAACAAAAACAAAAAATAGGCATCGGCCCCAAGGTCACCCAATCCGTCCTCACGGCCGCCTTCCTCTTCGCCTTCAAGGACGTGCTCTACGAGCAGACGGTCAAGCTAAGGCGCAGCGTCACTCGCAAGGCCCTTGCCTAGAGGGCTCCAAATGTGGCCCTGCTGCTGCTCCAGCTCATCAGGTGGTACGCTTAGTGGGCCAAGGCCGCCATCTTGACTCCGTTCTTGCTGTACCAGTTGGAGGTCGACAATCCCTTTGAGCGCATGGAGTTTTAGTCTTGGAGGACGATGACTACCTAGATACCATCTATGGTACGCGTTGGATAACCAACCACCCGGGATAAATCTGAGCAAAAGAACATGATTACAACTATACAATGACAACAACAGATCAACAACAACAACAACAACAACAGAGTGTCTAGGCATCATACTTGGACACATATGGGGAGGAGAGAAATAAGGGGAAAAGCGGAAAAAGTCAGCGATGATGGACGGGTGGGTGGAGGAGGATGAGAGGATAGTTTGATACGATACACCCCTGTACAATCAATCAATACGTACATGGGAAGAAGGACCGTGTTGTCGAAGCGAACAGACAGAGAACACACAAAGTTTTTGTTGTAGGGAGGGAGTTTGGATTATGAAGGGAATGATAAGTATGTATGTAACCTACTTTCGCTGCATTGTCTTTTTTTTTCTTTTTTTTTTTTTTTTTTTTTTTTTCTTTGAATATTGGTTTGGTTTGGTTTAGTTTAGTTTAGCTTTGAAAGTCTTTTTTTTTTTTTTTCTTTTTTTTTCTTTTTTTTTTTTTCTTCTTTTTTCTTTTTCCCCTTTTGACCCTTCGCTCATCCGTGATTGTTATGTTATACCTTTCAAACCAACCCCTTGATTCACTACCTAGCGTGACCAACTAGTTAAATATCTGAACAGAATGAATGATCTTGAGATATTTATTCACTTACCCACTATCCATGCATGTTCGCACACACACCCCTTCTATCTAACATCCATCCATCCATAGCTTTCTTTCCATAATCAATCATACCATGCCTAGACTACAGACAGGTATTTACCATACTCGTTCCATACCACACACAACCCTCCTCCCTCCCGTAAGTTCTGTTCAACCAACCATCCATCCCATCCCCATACTATCTATATCAACTAGACTACCTACCCCCCGTACCACCTACCCACTACACATCTACTCACTCACTCACTCACTCACCATCCTCCAGATCAACATCAGGCACAATCCACCACCAATGCTCCCCCCGATCCCACACCTCCTCACTCCTCGGCACCTTCACTTTCACCACCTTGTTGATCTCCTCCGTCGTTTTGCCCTCCGCATCCATCATCTCCACCGCCTTTTTGATCCCTTGTTCCAAGATCCTCTCCGCTTTTTCAACCGACCTCTTGTAGCGACCAACATTTTCCATCCAGCGTTTGTGGTTGTGGTTTCCTCTTCCTGTCGTCGCTGCTGGGTCTTCTTGTGCTTGTGTTTGTTCTTGCGCTTTTTTTGTTGAGGAAAAACCTGCTTCTGCTGGGGCGGTTGTTGTCGCTGTCGCTGCTGCTGCTGCTGCTGCTGCTGCGGAATCAAAAGTGTTGCAGGTGAGTCCGCCACCACCAGCAGCACCACCACCACCAGCAAAAGCCTCCCGCTCGCCTAACCCTTCCAACACCACAAAGGCTTTCTTCGCTTGTCCCACTGCTTGGGTCGCGAATTCCCATAGTTGCTTTGCTGACTCTTGCTCTTTTTCACCGTCACCGTCACCGTCACCATCCCCTTGCCCTTGGCCGCCAACACCAACACCTACACCTACACCAACACCCTGCGTGTGCCCCTTCCAGGTCTGATAACTGGGAACCTCCGGTAAACTGACCATCTGAAAAGGTTTCATACGGACTTCGTACCTCTGCTCGTCTGTTCCATATGGTCTCGGCGGGGGAGTTATCAGGGAGAGCCGGGAAAGGAGGGTGTAGATTACTGAGACGGTGTCGGCGAATTCCCAGGTTATTGCCGCGTCGAGGATTGTGGATCGCAAGTAAGTGAGCGAGCGGGTGAAGGATGCTTCGGGGGTTGTGGAGTAGTGGTGGGTTACTACCGAGGTACTTGAGGGGGCGGAGGGGGCGGAGGTTCCTGAGGTGTTGTTGCCCGCGCCGGCTGAGGAGGAGGAAGCGGCGGCGGAAGTAGTAGTAGTAACGGGGGCGATGGGGGAGGAAGAGATGGAAACGGGCCAGCCGCGGGGAGGGTGGTATGGTTGGGTTGGGGAGATCCAGGGGGTTGCGGGGATTGGTTTTGGGTGTGAAGAGGGGGAAGTAGAAGAGGAAGACCAAGACCGAAGCTCGTTAAACCGATGGTTGGTAAAAGCCTGGATACGTTCCACATGCTGAGCCCTCGTCTTGGCCAAGTGGGAAAGATACCAGTACATGCCAGCCAGCTCATCCGGGGCATAGACCTCGAGCTCAAACCCCAACTGGACGATCCACTCCATCAAGCGAAGCTTGTAGAGGTATGCCCACGACGACAGCGGCAACGAGTAGCCCGGCTCGGAACCCAAAGTGAGCGTGGTCTGCGACTGATATGCCAGCGGCTTCTCGTCCATCTGGACCTGCAAAAGCTGGTCAATATCCTCCGCATCCAGCTGGACCTGCTCCCAGTCCTGGATCAAATGACACAACATGCGGCGCACGCGACACCGGTTCTGGCACAGCACGCGGAAGATGTCGATGTAGGCCTGGGCGGCGCGCTTGCGGAAGAGCTCCATCTGGTGGGCCATGGCGAAGCGGGCGGAATGGGGCGCTGCCTCGACGAGGTCGTTGTTGGGATCGAGGAGCTCGTGCGCGGGCATGACCACGATGGAGAGGTCGTCGTCCATGACTTGGCGGATGCTGAGCCGGTCCAAGAGGACCATGTCTTTGAACAGCAGGTTCTGGACCAGACAGCGGATGTAGACGAGCGGTTGCGGTTTCTGGGCTTGGAAGAGGAAGACGAAGTTCAGGAGGCTTTGCGAGTCGTGATAGTCCAGGATCTTGACGGCGTCGATGGCGTCGTTGCAGAGCTTCTTGAAGTGCTTCGCCGCTTCGTCAAAGCTGAGCGTAACTATCGGCCGAGGAGGCATGCTGCTGGCCAGTTTCCGCTGGAGCTTGGTGCTGAAGGCTTCGGGAACCTCCTTTGCTAGGCCGGGGAGCTTGAGGATGGCTTCCCATACGCTGTGCATCTGGTACCACGGTATCTGGAGAGAGTCGGGGCTACCGCGATCCTCTATGAGTTCGAGAGCCCGAAGGAAGGCGGACCTTAGCTCCAGACGGAACGAAAGTGCTTGTGTCATGTCGGTTCCAATCTTGGCCCTCAGGCCATGGAGCGTGTGTTTGGCTGACAAGATCTCGTCCCGGATCTCATACCGGTCAAAGTGATCCATGAGGTTTCGGCGGTACGTGTTGGTGACGAAATCTTCTTCCTGTTCGTGTATGTCAGCCCTCACACTCACTGCGTCGCAGTCCAGATATACTGACCTCGTAATAAAGCTCATCCCTGATCGTCTCCAACACATCCGCACAAGTCCTCACCAGTCCCAGACAATACGCCCTCAAAACAGTCGTCATGGGATCCCTCGGCGTCTTGCGATTCCTCACAAAGTCCGCCTCCTGCAACGTAGCCGACGCCGGTTCCACCAGAGCTTCGATATAGACACTGGTGAGGATAGTCTGCGACAGTGGGTAGCCCAGATGCCACGCCATCTCGAGACAGAGTAGTTGATCAATGATACCGAGCACCTCCGGGGCAGACAGAGGTCGATTCACATTGTAAGTTTCCTCGAGAGTTTCGCCGGGGGCCAAACAGCCACTGTCCATCTTGGAGTCACCGATCTGGAGGCATGTGTGTTAGTCATATATGTGTGTGTATGCAGCTGTGAAGAAAGGAAGAAGAAGATAGATACCTCGAGAGCCCCGACGGCCTCGAACAAAGTGAAATAGCCATCTTTGACGATCTCACCGGTTTCCAAAGCTGTATGAGTGAGAAGAAGAAGCGACAGGTTAGCATCATCATCATCATCATCATCATCATGAGATCTCAGTCAGTGGAGGCAAGCACAGGGACGTTGGTGACCTACTCCTACAAGCGGACAGAAACTTTTTGGTGATGGTGGTGGCGATGATCCCCGGGTTAGACATGCTTGGAGCTGGAGCAGGCTCCTCCCCGTAGAGATAATTGTTGTAGTCGTTGTTTGCGAGTGACAGTGTGAGCAGTTCTGTTTGATGTGATGGTGGTGGTGGTACAAAGGTCAGTGAGATGTCACTCAATTGTCAAAGTTATAGCGGGGTTGCCCAACGTGGTAGTGCGATCGATGGTTGAATTGATTTTTTGGGGATATGTCGACAAAAAAAAACGAACCTCTTTGAACTGCAGCTTCGTGATCGTCTGAGATCATGGTCTTTTCCCTTAGCGTGGGAAGGGGCTTTTGCAACTTGAGATGAACATTTGTTTGTGTTGAGAAGTGGAGGAAGTGGTGGTTCTGCTAGGGGAAAGTCTGTGTGCCTGGCTGGACTGGACTTGATAGCGTCCGTGAGCCCGCATCGGGTGCAGGACGGAGCTTCCTCACTTTCCGCTTGATAGTGGGTGATAAGGCTGCGAAAAGGACAAATGATGATTTATTGACAATATTGACTATTCTCAACACAAAATCTACATATTCAAGCCATGGGAGTCATTGAATGGTTCTCATAGTATCTGGCTTTGTATGCAGGGAAGCCCTGACACTGCATTTCTTCAACGGACAACTCGTGTCGCGCTCAGTTGAACTTATACTTGACGAGCCGCAAACCCATTCTATCTCATTACCATAGTATATCAGGGGTATCAACCCAGTTCACTTCCCAGTAGTCACGGCCACTCCTTAAATAAATGCCAATAAACCGTCTATTGAGTGTCTCTTCCTTGCTCCCCCAATATGAATACAGGTCTTTGTAGTCCCCTTTTTCCTTCAGGCTTCTTGACATTCAACAGGAAAGACTCGGAGGTAAGCGTCGCCGTATGCAGGAGCGATGCGTTACAGGGCAGGCTTAGTGGTTCCTCCTCATCTTCCCGTCCACCACTACCACTATCCTAGCACATCGTCATGGTATGTCGATTCGCGCTTAAGAAGAGGGAACGGTGGTGGCGTTCTCGGCGGCGGCGGCAGCGTTGGCGGAGCTGAGGGTGTGGGTCTCGCCAGCCTTGCCGTTCTGTAGTTTTCAAAAGTATATGGTCAGTACTCTGTGCAAGTTCTCTTTTGCATCTGGTCTGGTTGCGCATCCATTCATCCATCCCCTTCTTCTTGTTTGACTCATGGCCGACCATCACAAGTCCTGACATGGCCTTCTTCCTCGTAGTTCTCCTCCGCTTGTTTTGGTTGGATATTCCCCGATAGGTAGGTATACATGTAAGAGACAAAAGAAGTTGTTTACTTACCGACCACTTAGCGAACTTGATGTCGGCAGCCTCGCTACGGCGCTCAGCAATGATTCTCTTATCCTCCTTGAGGGAGCGACGGAGCGCACGAGAGGCGACCGCGATGTAGCGGTTGTAGCTGTGATTTTGGTGAACCGTGTTAGCCTTCGTTGACCTGCACTGTTTTTCTCTTGACAGTTCAATCTCTCATCCAATCCAGTCTTCTCTCCTGCCCGCTAGCCCTGCTCCTGCTCTCATGTTGCTCGTTTTATTCCGTGTGTTGTATGGTAGTTGTAGCCCTGGATGAATTATGGTTGCATTTGTCGCATCCAAGTCGTTATGCATCGCTTGCTGGCTCGCTTTCCGTGTCGCATTCCTGCCCGTCTCTCCACGTCATGTCTAGACATTCGGCGTTTCTCTTGTTGTCGTCCCTGTCTCGTGCATTTCTTTTTCTTCCCTCCCTCGACGTTTCCTGAGTCCGGCTTTCGTCTATAACCTGGGTATTCTCGCCCTTCATCTCGCCCAGCAGTCCGTCCCCATCCAATTCCGCCTCCCATCGGTTTCGTAGGTTCGTCCGTCATTTGTTGTCCATCGTAGTTGAATCACTTTTCCGCAATCGCCGTTTTCGTTTTCGTCGAACTCTATCGCGGGCAGGCAGGCAGGCTCCTCGGTCCAGTTTTCCTCCAACTGCAAGAGGCAATTCCTCGCCCTTGGCTTCCCTCCATTCTCCTCCTGCTCCTCTTCCTCCTCCGCAAATCCCATACGACAGAAAACGGCTAAGGGTATACTCACGTAATGCCAGCGGCCTTCCAAGCGAACACCATGTTGGGCGATTTGTGGTGGGTTGTCTTGACGGTTAACGACGACTGGTTGTTGTGCTGCGGTACTTGCTGCTGCGCGCGATTCTCCAAGTCTGCCGCTTTGAAAACTGGTCCCACCCTGGCACAGAGACCCGAGAAGCTCCGCTGCCGAAGCTCCGCGTCACGTGATGCCCCTCCTTTTTCTTGGGCGTTTGGCAAGCCCCAGCTTCCTTCCATGCCAGGAGCTACGGGCGACAGGCAAGCTCCCTAGGTCTCGGCAGCTTACCTAACAAGGTCAAAAGTAAACATCGACCCCTGATATTGAAACAAAGTTCATTTGTTGCCAATGGGAATGGCTTTGCATTTTGCGAGCTTCAAACGGCTTTCGTCGTTATCTCTCAAGCTATTACTAAAAAGGTATGAGCCCATGTATCTCATCTCAACCCTTCACTAGAGTCTTATGAAACCACATCGCTTTCATTGACCGCTGTATCCAATGTCAACAAAAGAAATAATGCCTGCTGCATTTTTATAGCTCTGCTAGAGAAGTAGTGACGAGGAGTGAAAAAGTCTAAGGGGTTGTTTATATATGCACAAAAGTCGTCGTCATCGGTCCCCAGCCGTTCTTTCACCAATCTCCACATCTTCAATCCCGGCCGGGTTTGCTGTTGGTACACGGTTTTTTGCTTGGTTTCCCAATCCTGACATCTTTCTCTCTCTCAAAAAGTTCCAGGCCTTTTCCAGTTTCAAATCGGTCGGTTCGTTTCGCGCGTTTAGGTATTTCCTCTTTCAATTAACTACGAATTGCATGACCCGCTTCTACGCCCTCCAAAGTCTAGTCTACGTCTATACATGGAGACCGAGATCCTCAGCGTAGGGAAGGACGTGGAGGTCACCAACGGCGGAAACGGAGGCCTTGCCCTCGAGGAGCTTCTTGGCAGCCTGTTGAACTTTTGTTAGCACGTCTTTCTTGTCGAATTCTTGTAGTTTCACACGTACAGCCTGGAGCGCCTCAGCGGTAACGCCCTCAAGAGCCTTGAGAGTCTCGGCGACCTGGAGGGGCTGGCCACCGGCAAGAAGGTTGGCACCGGCGTGGACGAGACCAGTGCCGGAAACCTCGCTGGCGGAGAGGAGGTTGAACTTGGCCTTGGCGATAGCCTTGGTGAGGTCCTCCTTGGAGACACCACCATCAGCGATGGCCTTGAGACCCTTGACGGCCTCAACGGCAACCTTGCCGACGGCGGCACCCTTGCCGGAGATCTGGATGGCGAGGAGACCAGCATCGGAGTAGGCGTAGTTGGTGGCGAAGGCCTCGGCGCCGGGGTTGGCGGCGGTGGCCTTGCAGAGGAGGCTGAAACCGGGGGACCACTTGATGTTGGAGGCACCGCCGAGGAGACCGACAAGGACGGAAGTCTCGGGCTGGCTGGCGCCAAGGGCAGCACCGGGGAAACCGATGACGATGGCGTTCTTGCCGTTCTTGGCAACGCGCTGCTCACCACCAAAGTACTTGGAGGAAGCGGTGTTCAGGTTGCCGGAGCTGGTGGCGGGAACACCCTTGAAGAAGGGCTCAACCCACTTCTCGAGACCGGCCTGGCTGGCACCGTCGGCGACAACGGCAATGTTGGCCTTGTTGTAGGCAAGGTGGGCGAAGGCGGCGACCGAGTTCTCGTTGAGGTAGGACGAGGTAGGGGTGTCGACGGTAGGGTAGAGGGGCGAACCGAGGCCGTTGTGGAAAGCGACGTTGTGGGCGGCATCGAGGGCGATGGCGGCAGAGTCGAGCTTGGCCTGCTTGGCGTGGATGCAGTTCTCGACGAGCTCGTGGAACTCGTGGGCTATGGGGCGGCAGGGCAACAACTGTCAACATAGACCGGCCATGTTTATCGGGGGATCAAGGTAGGTAGGTAGGTATTATCACGCACTGGTGTACTTGGTCTCGGAGATGACCTCGGCAAGGAGCTCGGTGAAGTAGGGGAGGTCCTCGCGGAGGAAGGAGGCCTGGAGGACGAGGGCCTCGCGGGTGTGGTAGGCCTGCAATTGGCCGCCGAGGAGCTCGGACTCGCGGACGATACGGAGGGCGGTTCTCTTGTTGGTGTTCTGTATGGTGCCCAAGGTTGCCAGTTATTAGCTCATGGGCGTCTTCTCATCCTCCGGATCTGGTGGACCATGTAGAACCTGCCTTGAACGCAAACTCCTCCAGGCCGACGGTCAAGCCGGGAAGGGGCTCATATCGGGTGCCGGCCTTCGCGACGACGGCGAGGCGGGTGGTCGGGCCGGAGTCGTCGCGCGAGGCAACCTTGACGCCGGCGATGGTGGTGGGTTCGTATGACGCCGCGGGAGAAGCAGCAGCAGCAAAGCCGCGCTGGGCCGTCTTCGCAGCGGCAGGGCGGCGAAGGGCCAGCTGGCTTCCCCTCGTGAGAGCCGATCGGGAGATCATGGTTGGAGGGGTCGATGTCGTCCAATTGACCGTTCTAGATGATTGCGCAGCGAGCACTGCTTGTAGGAGCTTCACGTAGTCTCAGTATAGTGTAGCAATTCCGTCTCCGAAAATTCCCTGGCACCGGCAACTGGGGCGCTGGTGCACGTGCCGCCGGCAGCTGCCCAACCCGTGCACAGACCATCTCCCAGCTGTGCAACACTGTCAGCGCGCCCATCTGTGAGGCTCCAAGGCGTCAGCACCCGGCCAAGCACGAGTCGGGAGCCGCACAACGGGCTGGCACAGGCCATCATCCAGCGGTCTCAGTTGGTCAGCAGTGAAACACAGCTCATCATTGGCGCGAATCAGCTGCAAAAATGCCCCGCGATCTCACTGAAGTCCTGGGTCAGCTGAAGACACCTAAGAACGACGGAAGACGGAAGCCAAGGAAGACCAGCACATTGGGTAGGTGACGGGACCCTTTCCCAGTTTTGATCAGATGGAAGTTCTCGGGCCTTTTCGGTGAGGACAAGGTGAAAAGGTCGGGTTGGTTCATCTTCGCTCGCAGCATCTCGGTCAGGTTACCGGGCGGATGGATTCCCGTCGGTGTTTGTCGTTTCCACAACTCGATTCCAGGTTAGGTTGCCGTCGGGGCAACTTCAAAAAGTGGATTTTCTTGGGCTAGTAAAGGTACGTACCTCTTGTACTTTTGTCACGGTACCGGTAGACGGGACCCCAGTGACGCGCGGGCTGGAGAGTCCCTGCCGCGCATGCGACTCAAAAAAAATAATTTGTATCATTTTGTCATTCGGATTTCCCCGCGGGCGAACAGTCACCACCATTGCATTCGCTGAACACATCTGCCACAGAATAGAACCCCAGGTAGTCCCCCACCATACAATCGACTTTTTGTCAACTTTAATGTATACCTAATTTGACGACTCCACCTTCCCGTCTTCACTTCTTCCTCCCCCGCCACTCCCTAAAGATTTCCCATGCCATATCGGTAGTAACCGTGGAAGCTCTAGAGATAGTGAGAGGATCTCTAGGAGCCAGATCTTCTTCAACTTTATTTCAACATCGACATCGACAAACAACAAACTTCCCCTGATTAAAAGAGTACCGATATCCCATCATGGCTGTTGTACGTATCCCCAATTCCCCATGATTGTCACTTCTAACCAATGACTATCACAGATCAAAGAGAAGGCAGAGTTCTGCACTCTCATGGTCGACGAGCTCTACGGCCAACTCCCCGCAGTACGTACCAACCATTATGCCCAACATCGACCGGTCTAACAACATCCACAGAGAGTCTATGCGACTCTTTTCCAGCGAGGAAAGCTCTCGATCCGCCTCATCAGCCAGTTCTCCAAACTGAACGCCCGTCAAGTCAAGAATGGCCTTTGCGTCCTCCAACAACACAATCTCCTGTTCTACACTGTCGACGCCAACTCGGGCGAAGCCGAGTACTCGGTCAATCATGATTACGCCTACAACCTCGTGCGCGCCGGCAAGATTCTCGAGATGGTAGATAACTCGTACGGCCCCGCCGGCCGCGACGTCATGCAGAATCTCCTGCTCCTCGGACAGACCCGAATATCCGACTTGGTAGCCGCCTACCAGGCCAAGATCAACCTGGCCAACAACGACGACGCATGGCTGAACGACAAGAAACCCGAGCTCGTAATCAAGAGCACAGCGCAACTTAACTCGGTGCTTTGCCGACTCATCGAGGCCGAATTGATCGATGTCATCCACAGCAAGACGTTCCAGAGCGCCCACGAGATTGAAAAGCAAGTACACAGAGAGGTGATGGACGTTTACTTCCCCAACGGCATCAAGGGTACAAAGGCCAAGGTTGAATTCGAACAAAAGGTGGCGGAGGGCCTTCGCAAGGTGCGCGAGGAGTCCAAGAGTCTTAAGCGTAAGCTGGCTCAGAATGGAGGAGCGAGCAAACGTAGGAAGCTGGCTGTTGGAAACGAGACGAACGGGGCTCCGGAAGAGGAGGAAGACTTGGACCCGGCATTGGATGTAAGTCATTCCTTATGGGACAAGGGTCGAAACTATTATGCTGACTTGATATTTTCTCCAGCCCCGACAAGTCATCCGCATCAACTACGAAAAGTGCATCGTCGAACTACGCAGCCGCCGCCTTGTCCAATATGTCAACGAGACCATCGGAGAGACGACAGGATACGTTTACGGTCAACTGCTCAAGCAGCTGACCAAGAACATTTCGCGCTGTAGGCCAGACCCTCTCATGGACACCTTGACCCCGGAAGAGGCGAAGGAGACGCCCTCGGTCACAACAAACGAAATTCTTGATAAGGTTAAGACCTCGATCGATCTCACGCTTGGAATTGGCAAGATGCCAAGCAAGTCGATTTCCAAATCAGCAGCAGAGAGACTCACTCCGTTTGCTCCCAAGGACAAGATTCCCTTTATGAATCAAGACGACAGCGATGATGACGACGAGGATGGCGACTACAGCGACAGCGACGAAGAGATGGACACTAAGAAGGAAAATGGGGATGTGTCGGTCGCTAGGATGAGCCGACCTGAGCAGCTGCGGCAACACCTCTTGCTGCTGGCCGAGAGTCAAGCAGGTTTCGTTCGTCACTGTGGAGAGGATGAGTGGACGGTCGACTTTAAGCCTCTAATGGAGAAGCTCCGGGCGACGGAACTCGACTCCATCATCGAGCAGACGTGCGGCCGCCAGGGCCTCAGGTTAACACGCATCCTCCGCACCAAGGGCAAGCTAGGCGAGCAAGCCCTCCAGTCTCTCAGCTTGATGCGCAAGGTCGACCTCCAGCAAAAGATGTTGGAAATGCGTCTCGCCGGCTTCGCCCATACGCAGGAAGTGCCCCGCGACAACAAGGCTGATCCCAAGAAGTCCATCTTCCTGTGGTACTGCGACACGGAGCAAGCCTACGGCGGCCTGATTGCCAAGTGCTACGCGACCATGGTGCACTGCCTACAGGTGCTGGAGGTGCGCCGGCAAAAGGAGAAGGCGGTATTGTCGCTAGCAAAGCGGACGAACGTCAAGGGCAAAGAGAAGGATATGATGCGTGACGAGTCGTACGCGAGGTTCGCCAAGTTCTTGAAAGACGAGAAGCTGCTGATGGCGGAGGTTATGCGGATTGACGATACCTTGGCTCTCTTACAAGACTTTTAGAAAAAGCCCGATCACATGCCGAAAACGAGAGCTATTCATACGCAAGAGAATGATGCGGCTGTTAGGTATACCAGAGGTTACAGCGAGGATCATGGCTCGTTGAAGATGTTTCGGCAACGAGGAAATACCCCCTCTCAGAAACCTCTATGGGGAGATCATTTGTGGGCGGATTTCCCGAGTCCGTGAAAGGCTGGGATTTTATGGGATGCATTCATAGGTGTATAAAAAAAACATCAGCTTGTTGTGTTCTGGGTATTCTCACTGAAATAGACAGACATAACTATTCTCATAACAATTCTTACATATACCTCTAATCAATGACATGTGCAGTCAAGCATTGCAGCGGCAGGTAGGTTCAGATAAGGCTGGCGCTAAGGCCCGATAAGCCCCCGATTGGTTTAGACAAAATGCTAGCGTGCCTTGGCTTGGCAAGTAAATCCCGCTGTCGGAGGTCGTTAGCGCGAGAAATTCGCAGCTCTTTGAGTTTGGGGGGAAACGCAAAAAAAAAGTTTACAAAATTTGGCGGCCGTTGTCCCGACTTCGTTTCAGTATTCCCTCCCAAGGTCCTCCTCCACTCACTCCGCTCAGTCCCGTCCCTCGTCCGAGGTACCTTGCACGCGCCGTCCGACTGTCTTATCTTTCCGATCCCCGTCCCGTCCTGTTCCTCGTCTGCTGCTGGTGCTTGTGAATCCTCGTGATCCTTCTTTCTCCTCCAATTCCCTCGTCCCGTCTTCTGCAATCCTTTTCGCCAGTTGCCCATCCCCGCACGCACTGCAGCTTTAATTCTTATAACCCCTCACAGCAGCGGTTATTTTTAATTTCTAAACACCACAACCAAACACAACAACAGACAAACAAACAAACAAAATGTCTCCCGTCGCTGCTGGTCGTTCGGAGAAGGAGTCCAACCTGGCTAGGTTGCTGGGATCCGGTATGTTTACTTCTGTCTTGCAATGACTATGACTAAAGCTGCAATGACGTTTGGGGAACATATTTGCTGATTCGTTTTGGGTGTGATATATAGGCTCTGCTGGTATCGCCGAGTTGGCCATCTTCCATCCTGTACGTTGTTGTCACCGTTAACACTACTACCGCTACTGCCATTACTGGTCACTGTCGCTGTCCTTGTCATCGACCGGTTCCCTTCCTCGACAGGTCCAGATAAGTCCGGACGAGACGGGAGGGAGGAAGCTCTCGAAGCTCTCCAAGATCCATGCCATGCTATGCTACCAAGACAGACCAGACCAATGGCTCGGTATAGCAGCTCTAGCTGTCGCATTGGTGGTATGGTTTGACTTGGTAGTTAGTTGGAGCTGGAGCTGGAGCTGTCCTTGTCGACAGGATGAAGAGGACAAAGAGAAAAGAGAGTGACAAGCACAACACGATACGGACAAGGAAGTGCGAACGAGCATGAGGAGCAACCTTACTGACCTTTCTGGTTAGGTCGATACCATCGCTAAGCGTCTGATGTCCAACGAGACCAAGGTGCGTAGCTTTTCCCCAAACGAGCAAGCAACCTTGATGGCCACCCACACAGTCCATACTAACTCGTTCACTCCCAGATATCCAACGTCGCCGAGCTCAACAAGGTCATCTTCAAGAACAAGGCCGACGCCCCCTTCGGTCGCAAATTCGTCTCCCTCTTCCCCGGTCTCGGCTACGCCGCCGGCTACAAGGTCCTCCAGCGCATCTACAAGTACGGCGGCCAGCCCATGGCGCGCGACTTCCTCGGCGCGCACTACGGCAAGGATTTCGAGAACGCCTTTGGCAAGAAGACGGGCAAGGCCATCATGCACTCGACGGCCGGTTCTTTGATCGGTATCGGCGAGATCGTCCTCCTCCCTCTCGACGTCCTCAAGATCAAGCGCCAGACCAACCCCGAGGCCTTCAAGGGCCGCGGCGTCTTGGCCATCATCAAGGACGAAGGCTTCGGCAACTTGTACCGCGGCTGGGGCTGGACTGCCGCCCGTAACGCGCCGGGCTCCTTCGCTCTGTTCGGCGGTTCCGCCTTCGCCAAGGAGTTCCTCTTTAGTCTGAGCGACTACAACAAGGCGTCGTGGTTCCAGAACTTTGTGGCTTCCATTGCTGGTGCGTCCGCTTCGCTGGTTGTTTCCGCTCCCCTTGATGTCATCAAGACCCGCATCCAGAACCGCAACTTCGATAACCCCGAGTCGGGCTTCCGCATCCTCACCAACATGGCCAAGAACGAGGGCGCCGGTGCGTTCTTCAAGGGTCTTGTTCCCAAGCTCCTCATGACTGGTCCTAAGCTTGTCTTCTCTTTCTGGCTGGCGCAGACTTTGATTCCTGCTTTTGATATTGCTTTCAAGAAGTAAGCGGGCGATGTCAGTCGGTAGACGGAAATCAGTTCGTGTTGAAGAGAAGTTGGAAGAGAAAAAAAACAAAAAGGCGTTTTGAAGAGCTTGGATTAGGTTGGGAAAGATCTCTTTCGATAGATAGAGGGTCGGTGGTGCCACCATCTTGTAACAATATCATGTGTGTCTGTCTGTGTGTGCAGCCGGAGTGTGGTTTGTGTCACGGAGGGTTATATAGGGTCATGATAGAATATTTCAGGCGTTGTGTGGTGGGCTTAAAATAAAATTTTCTTGTTGTTGATATTCTCCAAAACCAAAAAAGGGAACCAAAAAAAAAAAAAAGGCAACTCCTTGGTTCCTTGTCCGTCCCTTTAGCTTGCCAGTGTAAATTTCATCAGAGGAATGGAACATCGTGACTTGGAGATTAAGTCCTTCAGAAGGAATGAATGAACAAACATAACATCTTTCCAGCCTTGTTGGAGTGGCCATAGCATGCCGCCGTGCCACACCACTTTTATGTAATTTATCCTTCTCCAATCAATTGCGATTTGTATGTACTATGTATGTACTTCTGTCTAAAGTTACCTCTAGAGACGGGAGCTCTGTTCACTGCTTGTCTCACTCACTCATTCACTCACTCACTCACTCACGGTCTTATACCCCCATTTTAGCCATTACATTTCGTCCTTGTGAGGTTTGAGATACTTCGGGATAGATCCAGTCTCGTCCAGTATACTACTAGGAGTGTATATACGGTACCAAGCTAACAAACAAACACACCAGCATTGATTGGATTGTAGTAGTATTAGACTACATCTACTCTAGAAGACTTTATACCTACCCATTCCGCATTTCCGCTTTTATTCGTTTTTCGCTGTTGTCTAATGTTATCTACTTACTATACATAGGTAATATAGCTAGCTAGCTATCCAATCCCCAGACAATCTCCAACACCTACCCTAGTCTAGACCCGCCTAGACGTCAAGACTAGAGGTCCCTCTCCTAAAAAACCCCTCCTCCATCATCTGTCGTCGTTTTTCTAATTACCTTCAACTCGCCCATCCAATGTTTACCTGCCCACTCTGACTCGCTGTCTTGGTCATCCTCTTCATTTTCACTCCCATCCACAGCTTTCTGTTTCCCCTTCCCCTTGCCCTTGCCCTTGCCCTTGCTTTCGGAACTCTCAGTCTTGCTACTACCGCTCCAGCCACCACCACCAGTCAAACCCCTAAACTTCTTAAGCTCCTCAATCACATCCTTCATCTGGCTTAATTCCTCCTTTGTAGGACGGCGCATATCTTTTCTCAGGAGATTTCTGTTTCTTCTGCTGCTTGCTGCGCTCCTCCTTTCCGTCGCGTTTGAGGGGACAGAGGTAGATGTAGAGGTAGAGGGTGCAGCAGCATCCAAGCCACTCGAGCTACCACTATGCTGCTCATTACGAGAGGCGGAGACAGAAGGGGTAGAGGCAGAGGCAGAAACAGACGGAAAGATAACATCCCCAAACAGACCCGCTTTCCAGGCATTCCAGAAGACATGGCATCCTGCTCCTGTTCCTCTTTCTGCTCCCGCTCCTGGGCCCAGTTCTGCTTTTTCTGGGCCCACCCCCAGTGCTGCTTCTTCTCTCCTCCTCGCTTGACGTTCACGTAGCTCCATGATTTGCTGCCCAACACGTTCAAGTCGATTTGATTGTTCATTGCCACGTATCCTTCCAAGATTACGCAAATATGAAAATTGTTCAAACAACCACCGTTCTTGTTCACGTTCACCACGTTCGTCTCGCCCAAGCCCCAACCGCTGCTTGAGCAACTGTGTCGGCACACCCGCCCTGACCATGCTCGGCGTCGCAGCCATAATAGGATGGAAGAGTCGTAATAGCTCCGGGTTATCTCGCTCAAAAGCACCGTGATTACCACATGAATTATAATAGGCAACAAGCACATTGAGAATGTTGAGACTGAAAGGATTGAGACCAGCAGTGAAACCAGCAGGACCAGCAGCAGGTAGATCAGGTCTGTAGCCGGGGCCGCTAAACTTTTTATAGATGCCGTCTGGGTGTAAACACAACACGCGCGAGATGAGGAGGTCGTAGGTGGTCAGGGAGGCTTGTTTCTCTTCGGGGGAGAGGAAGTAGGGGAAGGAGGTATAGCAGGGGGGGATTGGGGTTAGTGGTAGCAGAGTAGAGGTAGAAGTAGATGGGGCTGGAGTTGGCGAAGCTGGGTAGACGGGTGGTAATGAGTTGGTACGTCTTGTGGAATACCCAGGAGTTGATTGTGTCGATAATGGTAATGAAGGAGGCATTCGTGATTCTTGGACATGTTCTTGGGAATGGTACGGAGATTGTAATGAATCGAACGGGCCCTGAACTACTGATGATGATGATGCCAGCCCAGACGACGACGACACACTACTGTTGTTGCTGAGTACCGGCTGGTTTGGATCGTCCTGGTTGTACCCAACGAATACCTTGGTCTTCCCAGATACCGGAGAGGTCGAGGCCACGAAAACTGGTCGATTCCAATCAAGCCTCCCATCCGCCCGTCGTTCGACATCCTGTGACCATTGCTGATGTTGAAACTGGAGCACCGCTCGGACCCACGGTGTCTCGGCGGCCAGTCGGGGCAACTCTGAGCTGTCTTGCGGTTGTTGCCGCCGGGACCCTGTCGCGCTCTTGTTGTTGGCATTGCCATGTCTCACAGCGGACGACGTTGATGGGCCGCTTGTGCCGTTTCTGGTGTTGCGGCTAGTGAACCCGCCAAACGTTCCAAACTCCTCAGTAGCACCGCTGTTGAGCAAGGCTTCGGCATCAAAGCCCTCGTACGCATCAGTTCCCGTCTGGCCCTTCCCTTGCTTGTCACGCGGGTCGGGGTCGAACTCGAGGAAGATCTTGCGCAGTCCGGGCAGCAGCGGTGGTTGATAACGTGATTGGACTCGGCGATACTCTGTCCTCAGTTTGGCAATTGTCTGTTCCTGAAACCATGCAGCTTTCAACAATCCCTTGAGTCTCTCGATCAAAGGCCCGGTGGAGTACCGTGGGATGTGCGTCAAGGTCAGGGAACTCAGTCTGGGATTCATGTCTGGGTGGAAGGGGTTGGGAAAGACTAAATCAGCTCGAGGGAGGAGGAAGGTTTCGGCAAACCATATCTTCTCCATGGCAGATAGATCATCAAACCCCGCTAGCGAGGGTAGATTTGTGACAAGAGAGTGATGGATGCGCAAGATTTGCAGGTTGGCGAAGACAGGGCGAAAGAGATGAGAGAGACCCAAGATGCCGGATATGGCCTGGGTCTTGGAGCCGGATACGGATGATGGTACAGCTCTGGAGTCGTGGTAGTACTCGTCGTATCGAGACATGTCTTTGTCAGTCATGAACAGCATGGAGTCGCACTCAAACCGCTGCAGCTGCTCAAATCCAAACTCAATGAGCAGCTTAAATCCATCCGCAGTGAGCATGGGGTTCTGGTTGAGGTAGAGATGAGTGATACCCAGGAAAGGAGGCTGAAAATAATCGAAAGAATGAAGCTCCTGCGAGCCGATGGCTTTGATCACAGCCTCAAGCGAGTCATCGAGGGCTCTCTTTCTGACCTCTCGAGCCTCTGCATTGGCGTTCTCTGCATATTCCGGGCTGTCCTCATGGTATCTCCGGGGATGATACAAACGCAAGTCCTCGGTCCAGGGTGTCTCGTGGATAAAGAGACCCATGCCGCTAGAGCATAAAGAGCCTTCCAGTTCGTAACGATGGCCGGGGTAAAGGCATACGCATGAACCATCCTCATGACGGCTCCCGACCTGACGACGGCCCAGGAATCTGTCAACGAGGTCTTTGAGAAAGCGATCAGTCAACCGGTTGGTGGAGAGATCAAGACTCCATAACCTCGGCCCAAGATGGTAGAAGATTACTGCAGCGTCTGTGTCTCCCAAATCATAGCCTGTCGCCCTCAGGATACGTAAGCGGGGCATACGCAGGCAGAGGAGGGTGCTCGGATGGGGGCGTCCATGTTGATGATGATGAATGTGAGAGTCATCAAAGTAGACAATGAGGCTCCGGAATTGTTCATAGTCAGGCCATTGCACAGGCAGCTGAGAACATCTGGCGGCAGCCACGATATATGGTCGTCTTGGAAACCAGCAAGCGCCGAGTTGGATGATGTGCTCGTGGTCATCTGGGGGAGGGCAATCCAGCAGGGTCACACAGCGCAAGTTGGGGAACCAGAGGGAGAGCGAAGACAGTTGGGGTCGATAGCGGAGCATGGATAGCCAGTCCCTGATGCGTGGAGTGAAAGCGAGAACCAGGGAACGGACGCCATTCCGGGCATAAGGAACGGTACTCAAGAACAGTTCGCTTCTTGGAATTTCCTCCCCATCAGGCTTGCTTATTGGCCCGAGGGCATAGCAGATGGCAAACGGATCGGCCCAGAGCTTGGGGAGGAAATATTTGCGAAAGCGCCAGGACACACAGCAGAGTCGGGCATAGCAGTCGATCGGGATGTAGGGGTCAGCCAGCTCCAGCCAGTCCAATTTCCTGGTAGCCGCCTGGTATGATGGTAGAGTTGCTTCCGGCATGTTGAGTGTTGATGATGTCCTTGTAGGATGTTGATATGTTGATATTCATTGTACATTGTACTGCCCGGGAGTTGGTAAAGAGGTCACAACATCAGGTCCCGGGAATGATGGAAACCCGGAAAAAAAGATGGTGAGCCATTTCCGTGAGGCGGAAGGTGATGGAAAGCATGGGTCGAGTTGCCGATGACTGGCGGCGATTTTGGTGGTGATGGTGATGTTGAGGGAAGGTTGAATGAGGCGATGCCAGATCATCCGAAGTTGCAGGTGTAGCAGACACTCGGTAACAACAGTTAAGGAGTCAGTCAAGGCTGCTAACTAACACTAACATACATTACTTACCCCACCTATGCACTTGCTTGGCTTTTATCCAACATCGAACTTGCCTGTTAACATCATCACAACCACTCCTTCCAGTTGTCAACACAACAGCAAATCTCCGAGTTGACCGAGAAATCTTTAGACGGGAGTTCCTTCCTCTGGATAGACAGTCATTTTGAGCTAAGCCACAAGCCACGATCAATCCACCTTCCATTGTTAGGACCGTTCAGTTGGTGTCCCCAACACACGCTAACAATTAGCTCTAACCCCTCCAACCGACACTGCCACTTGCGAAACGCCGAACCTAACCTACCGTCCATCACCAACATCATCATTCCGGGCCACATACCCGAACCCGACGTGAACCTCAACCAACCGAGTCGAGTCGAAAAACACATGACCGCGTGGCTCTGGGAGTGCCCGTGTTTGTGTTACCCCTCACTTGTCCGTTTCCTCAAGCCACGCACGCCTGGTCACACCCTCCATCCTTGATTGAAAATGCCATATCCGGCCACCTCGCTTTTCTAGCGAACCGCGGGCAAGAGAAGATGGATGGTGATCGATATCGCAAAAAAGTGATATGATACGATATCTCTTTTCTGCGCTATGAATGGCCAGCCTTAAGAGTGTTGGTGTTGGGCCCATCACATGGCCCATGCTGGACGATACATGTCCTTGGAGGTCACCGCCAAAAAACCAAGAACCGAGTCACTGGAACGCACCGCCAGACAGACGACCTGTCTTGTTGGTTGGTTGGTTGCACCCGTCCAGTCTATTCAGCCCGTTCCTTCGTTTCCATCCATCCTCGTCTTCTCCTCGACTGTACCGTCGTGGGAGCCGACCACGGCCGCGCCGCACGTTCGACCGGCCAGCGGCACCGTGCAGTGCAGTGCAGCATTGCAGTACATACGCAGTCGCAGGCTTCTCCCGATATGCCAGATGAGGTACCACAGCATGTTGTTGGCGTCCATGTATCTGGATAATTGACGTCGGTCGGTTAGTGGCTTACCTCGACCACCCTACACCTGCTGCATATCTGACATCGGTTGGTGAAATAGCGTTTTCGTGTTGGTATCAGATTTACTATATAGCTTCTCTCAACTTACAGCTAACAGCTAACAAACCCCCAGCAAAAGAAGTAAAACGAAGAAAATGATTCGGGGTTCTACGATGCATATGATCGGCGACCAACTTCCGTGGAAAAAGGAAAAAGGAAAAAAAAAAAAAAAGATGACATGGGGATCATGTTGGAAGAAGCAACGACGAAAGTCCGCGTGGGAAGAGCAGGACCTCTCCTTTCCGAGTTTCTCAGCTCAGCTGTCTCCCAATGGTTCCCCATGATCCCATTCACTGACTGGCAGAAGTATCGGAATTCGCATTCCCCTCCTCCTCTCGATCTCCTCTCGACAACAAAATGCATCCTGCAAATCATTGCACTGGAATCCCGACCCGCGACCTGTCAGTTTTTTTGGGCTTTCTGATCTTGGCTATCGTGATCATCGAGTGCTTGCCAAGATTGACGGACATGACAAGAGCATTTGTCAGATTAGAGGGTGGATATCTGGGTTTCTGGCTATACTCAATCTGGGTTAGCCGCCCAGCCCCCGAGATTACTGGTTTCTGGGTCCCTCTAGGATATTCTAACACCCCCCAAACCTTCTGGGCGAGATAGTTATACACTCTTTAATTAATTAATTCTATATAGTTATATTTGATAATTAATAGTCTAATTTGCGTATTTACAAAAAGAGGCGCTACAATAACCGATACAAGCAATATTTCTACGAAACTAATAATATTAACTATATCTTTATTAAAGGAATCTACTAATAAAGTTATTATAATTATCCTTAGGACCCAAAGCGATTAGCCTAACTAGTACGAAGCCTTTAAGCGATTAATTGGAAGTAATTAAAATTTTAGTAATTAGTTACTTAAGGATAGGCCTATAATTTAGAAGGTCTTACCTCCTAAGCCGGAAGACTTCTTCCTTACGAAGCCAGCGAAAGATTGTATACTAACGGTAAAGAAAGAACTTATTAAATTCAATAGAAAGATCTGGGTTAAAAAGGTCGTAACGACTACTACGATAATTACGATAAATACTACGATAGCTTAGACCTAGATTTAGATTTAGATTTAAATTAACGAAGACGGTATTAAGACTACCGCTACTATTGCCGCTTAATTCTAGTAAGAAGCTAGGGAAAATTCTAACAACGAGGAAGATTTTAAAGAGGAGGATAAATACTATACTGAATAAAATATTAAGGAGGATATAGTAATTAACCTTACTACGGACCTTATTGTAAGAGGAAAGGCTATTTATAATTAGGTTAATAATATATCTAATGCCCGCTATAAGTATTAGAAGGATTTCGACGATATTAATACGAAAGTCTATAATTAGATAAATATTTACATTATTAGCTAATTCGCTAATATTACTTTCGAATAAGATAAATCTATTTATAAATAATTAAAATAAATTAAATACTAAATTAATTATTACTCTATCGATTAAATTGCTACTACCCGGCGAAAATACTAGGCCTTTATTAAGGAGACCGCTAAAAAATAACCTAAGGATTTCGAAAAGTAGGTTTTAAATTAGGAAGTCTTTATCACTAACAATAAAAAACTAAATATTAACAAAGCTACCTCCCCTACCTTATAATTTACCAATTTTATCAATATAACCTACAAATATAAACCTATTTAAATAAATAATATTTAGAAATTTGATCGCAATTTAAAAGATTCATATTTAAACTATAAGGATATATCCGTTAATTTTAGAAGGGTCGGTATATTAAAACATATTATACTACTAATTAATAAGAAAATTATAGTTCGTAGCGTCTAGGGTATTAATTAATTTAATTCGAAAGAATTTATACCTAAGAGGGAGGACGCTCTTAATTCTAATTATAAAAAGAAGCGGAAAGTATACGTAAAGAAGAAATACGGCGCGGATAAAAACGCAAATAATTCTTTACGGCCGAAAAAGAGAGGGGGATCCGCGCTGCTATACAAAGTATGTAAGCGAAGCTTTTACCTAGTAATACGCTATTAGTATTTAATACTTAAAATAAGAGATAACCCTATTTAGAAGCCTAGTAACTCTATTCAAAAACTTGTTAACGAGAATTTCAAGAAGTTTCCCGAGATCCGTAAGGAAGTAGAGAAGGCTAGGAACTAGATGCGGGACCGCTTTATTGCCTCTACGCAGACCGCTACCTTAAGGACCTGAAGGCGACGAGATCTCTAACCTGCTTAACAAGGTCGACCACCCGCCTCAACTATCTACGCAATACTTCGAACCCCTCAACGCGATTTAAGATATAGAAGATAACGGTCTTACCTAATTGCCACTATCGCTCCTCGATAACGAACTATAAGTAAATAGTAATAATATCGTTAACCTCAAGTTAATTGAGCCTAACGTTTAAAGTAAAATATCCTTCGATTTTATATTCGGATATCTTACCCCTTTAAGTATACTACTAGCCGCTCTCTCTACTAATTTTACTATTGACCTACTAGAACCTATCTCATTCTTAACCTTCGAACTATAGGAAGCCGCTTTTAACGCTAGGAGATTTATTCAATTAGTAGGGCAAAGATAGGGTAAAGTTATTACGAAGGTTGAAATTAATTATTTAATTATTAAAGGTAGTAGGTTAAATTCTATTAAATAATAAAACCTTCTTCTAATATTAAAGACCTACCGTAATTTCGAATATTACAAATTAGGAAATCTCTTTAAATAAGTAGAAGAAATATATTTTAATAGTTATAAGGAAATGAAATCTTAAATTAAAATTAATAAGGATATCCTTCGTACTAATAGTATTTAGATCTTTAATTGTATATAGGTATACGTATATAAATTTAATAAGTACGGTTATCTTTAAAAAGTAAAGGTTCGCCTTATAGTTAAAAGGGATTAATAATATTATAACGGCAAGGAAACGTACGCTTCTACGTTGGTTAATTGTTCTTTCCGATCTATTATCGCCTACGCTATTAAATTTAACTTCGAATTTATTTAATATAACGCTGTAAATACCTTCGTTAACGCTTACTTTAATAAGGAAATTTATATATATATACCCCCCGGATATTAAAAATATAGTACGGTTTTTAAGCTTTTTAAGGCCCTATATAAATTGCGACGTACTCCTTTATTTTGGCAACGAGAATTTAATAGTACTTTTAAGAATATAGGTTTCTAATTATTATTTAAAGATCCGTATATTTTTAAATGTAGTAGGATTTTAATTTTCTATTACGTTAACGATATTATATTTACCTTCGATTAGAAATAATACGATGAGGTTAATTAAATAATAAAGGGTTTAAAGGAGAAGTATAAACTTATAGGGGGTAATAACCTCTAATAGTTTTTAAATATTAAGATTATTCGAAATCGAGAGGCGGGATTAATTTAGTTATTTTAATAGGAGTACATCTATAAAATTATTAAGCTTATTAAGAATCCCTATACCTTCGCCTTTATTCCGATAAGTAATGAAGAACTTCTGTTTTACGATAGTATAATTACCTTCGATAAAATACGGGAGTATTAAATTGTTATCGGATTAATAATATATATTATAATAATTACCCAAATAAATATCGTTTTTACGGCTAACCGTTTAATTCGCTACAATTACAACCCTAGTCCTCAATATTATAAGGCTATTAATAAAGTATTATATTATCTTCAATTCTACCTAAATTTCTCCCTCTATTTCGGGACGTTATTAAAGCTCGAGATAGTCTTAGACGCTTTATACGCTAATAATACGTTAGATCGAAGAAGTTTATAAGGCTTTATAATTAAATTGTTTAGCAGCCTCGTATACTAGGATACTATTAAATAGAAAACGGTTTCGACTTTAATAACCGAAGTAGAACTATTATTTATTTCTAATATAATAAAGGAAATTATCGCTATTATACGCCTATATAAAGAAATCGAAATTCCTTTCGATTAGGAAGTACCTATAATCGCCTATAATAATACCCAAACGATCTATATTCTAATCGTTGAAGTATTATAGCTAATAATTAAATTTAAATATATTAATATTTATCGCTATTAATTACGGTAGGAAATTATAGAAAGAAGGATTATAATCGAGTATTTAAAGATAAAAAAAATACTAGTAGACGGGTTAATAAAGGTATTAGAATAGTTGGATTATAAAAAGTTCAAGGATTTAATAGGGATAGCGAACGTACCGGCTCGAAAAGAAATAAGGATTAAGAGGGAAATTCCCGACAATATTTTAGAAAATACTTATAATTTAGCGGGGGAGATTAACGTACTAAAAGAGAGAAAACTATAAATAGCTTTACTTTTACCCTATTTTGAGAAGGTCTACAAGTAAAGGGGTATATTAAATTAGAGGGTGGATATCTGGGTTTCTGGCTATATTCAATCTGGGTTAGCCGCCCAACCCCCGAGATTACTGGTTTTTGGGTCCCTCTGGGATATTCCAACACCCCCTAGACCTTTTGGGCGAGACAGTTATATACTCTTCAATCAATTAATTCTGCACAGTCACATCTGACAGCATTCCTATACCATCCATCCATCCATCAAGTCGCCATGCATAACCTCAGACTGACTGACAGGCACAATTGCTTCCGTCAATCTGAGGGCTGCTACTACGGAATTCGTCTCCGTCCAATGCGTGCAGTGAGTCGAAGCTGTTGAAGACTACCTTATCACTTTGCTTTCAGTTTCCATTGTCGTTGAGGTGATATCGCCGAAAAGCAAACACCTGATAGGTCATTCAGTTAAACATCCAAACCAATCGCAATGGAAACCTCTGTGATGATGTTCTACATGACTTACTCTGCCGTACATTCAGTAGAAGCAGGTTAACGTACCCATCAATCACGAGTCGAATTCCATCAACGGCCATGGGTCGCCATAGGTACAGGTAGGTAGGTAGTCATCTCCTTACCGCCTTTCTGCGACCTGATCTTTAGGTACTTTCAGGTTTATGTAAGAATGGAAGCCTTACCCAAAACACCCATTTTCCATTTCCCGACACATTCCTGAGATGCATAGTTGCATAGTACATACTGAGTGGAGTGAGGCTCACGATCAAAAACACATCTTGTCCTACCACCCACGACAGGGCACTCAACGGCAACAAGTGTTACCCCATACTGGACTTGGCGTAGAACAAAAGACATTGATTCCCGCAAATGTGTGGGAACACACAAGTTCCGCAGCTGGAGCTGTTAAAAATCGCCTTGAGGATCGATGTGGTTGCAGGGTACCCGCGACTTTTTCTTGTCTTGTCCTGGACCTGCATGATCGGTCATTCCATTCGTCATCCGTCATTGTAGTGAGTGGGTGGGTGGTCAAGCTACTTACTGGCGGAGGTGGTGGTTGCAACCTTTTTTATTGTCCTCAATCAGTTCATCACATAACTCGTCAGTCAACCTTTGGATAGGTAGAACTAACCCCTCGTTCGATCAGGGAATCAATCGTTCGGCTCGGTCTGTGCCTGGGTTTGCCGAAGCGGTTCGTTAAGGTAGGTAGGTAGCACATGTACCATAGTGGGTGTGTACACCATCAATCAATCAACCTCTGATGAGTGATGAGTCAAACCTTGATCGAACTTTGTTATGTCGTTCGAGCGAGAAAGCCGTCTTTACCGATGATCTATCTTATCTGTATGCCGCTTTTCGAACGGATTGCATTTGCGCAAATGGCGGGAGAGGTGAGTAAGGTAAGAGTGTTCACGCAAATACCTACTAGGTTAGTACTGAAACCTTCAGATACCGAAAACATGTAAAAGAGCCCCCGCCAACAGAGGGTTACGAAGCCATGAATCCAGAGTCTTTACATGTAGCCTTATGTGAGCCTTATGCGTGGGGAGAAACGAGGAACAGTTAGTTTCCTGACAATGTCCAGCCGGAAGAAGAAAGCTGCTCCAAAATGCCACAATTCACATCCATGTTATTGCCACCATTAAATTCAGCTCACTAGGTATCGAACGGACCGGACCTAAATCTCTACCTACTGTGTACCTCTCATTTCCCAAGTATCCCATTCAGCAATCCCAGCGAGCCCATAAGCGACGTCTGTAGAACAGAAGCTATCCCCTTTCCATCATTCAACCTTTCATTCCCTGGCACCATTACACAGTACGTACAACCTTAACAGTAAAGGCCCCTCGGTTGACCCTGTTTGGGAGTTGACATCTTGGCATGGAATCGCTGGCTTGAGAGATCTCATCTCTTGCCCGCAGTAGCGTAGCGTAGCTTCCATCGCTCGGCTCGGCTTCCTTTCACCATTCATTACATCGCCGAGAAGAGAAGAGAAGAGAAGAGAGAAAGGTAAAAAAAAAAAAAAAAAAAAAAAAAAAAAAAAAAAGGCAATAATCATTGTGAACCCCCCTCTATCTCTCTCAATTCTCTCTCCTCACCGAGGTGCCCAGTCCTTCCATTCAGTGTAGGCAAGCCAGGCCACCTATGTACCTACTTGGGAAAAGTGAAAAGGCGTTAGTTCCCATTCAATCATTCATGAGTTACCCAAAGCGGAAACTGAAGTGTAAAAAGTCCACCTTACCACCTGAGAGGCGCCGAGAAGCGAAAAAAGCAAAGTTGTCCGTCACCGGACATTTCCACCTTGCTGGATGCTAGATCATGTCCATCCATTCAATCCTGAGTGATGCCGCAGTAGTGAATGGCTCAGTGCAGTGGCTCAGTGCATTCAGTGCCGTGGGGCATTCAGTGCCGTGGGGCATTACCTCTAGCAAACCACCTATGCAATATTTATCCATTCATATCCACATCCAACTCCCCATTCAGCGGGCAACCTTACCTAGGTCCAGACTAAATTTCCATTCCATTCACATCTTTGACACATTCATTCCATTTCTTACCTTGAGGAGAGTCAGTCGACTTCCACTTCAGTTCAGTTCAGTTCAGTTCACTTCACTTCACTTCAGTTCCCACCGTTCGCGGAAACCTTGGGTCGGTCGGTTCATGTCCAGTCCAGCGAGTCCAGCGAGTCTACCAAGCGAGTCCAGCGGCTGAGTCCAGCGAGTCCAAATATGGAATCCCGTCTCGATGAGGCGGTGTCGTAAAGGGTAGTTAGTCAGTCTAGAGCATCCATATATTGCCAGGTTGCCACAGTTTTTTTGTCAACCGAGTGCTTCAAACCTTCCTTTTCATTCTCACCGACAAACCTAGGTACATACACCGACAAAGCTACCTTACATACACCGTAATGAACAAAGCCTAGCTAGCTACTTAGCATAAAATGATGTTGAAGCATGTACGTATGTACACTAGCAAAGTCTCGCAAAGAATCAGATTAAATGTCTCGGAAAGAAATTCAAGCCGTCTGTCCGAGGTGTCTCAACTGCCCTGCCCGATGGATGACATTTCAAAATTGCGGGGGTCTCTCGGCTGTTCAGAAATCTGAGACAGTTTTCAATGGTTCCTTGTTGCCCCTCGACCCTCGTCGCGGTTAGTTAGGTTGGTGGTCGTTCCTTCCCGTTGTTACTTCCATGCGAACTCCCAGGATTTTGGGAAAGAGTGGAACACAGCACAGGGTTCCATTCGTGTACGACATTGGCCACGAGGAAGGTATCGCCATCTCATCCGTTGAACATCATCATCAGTTTGATTGATGGAAGCACAAAAAGTCATCATGATGAAATGGCCAATCGGTAAGGGTATTGACTTGGTGATATGTCACTCTTTGATAAACTGGTGAATTGGTGAATAATTGCTTTTTTCTTTGTTAGTCCTAGACTGTCCCTTTCCTTTTCCCTTCGTTCCCCTCCCAGCCGAGCCAGCCCAGTCCGCCCAAAAAAATTGCCCCTCCTTCCCATTAGGGGCCCTCCATTTCCCATCCTGGTCGAGCATCCAACTCCCATTTGTAGATCCATTGCCCCCCTGGTATATGGTCGCCCGCGGCTGCACCAGGTTTGTTACTACAGTTAATGTGATTAATACATGGTCTTCGTTTCGGAGACCCAGCTCTCTCTCTCTCTCGACTGATCTCACACATTAGGTAAGTAAGGTATGAAAAGCCTCCAAACGCCCAAGATGATGGGATGCAGTGTTGCAGTGAGCAAAATAGATGATAAAAAAAGAAAAAAAGAAAAGGGCCATGCCAGCCAAAATATGCCTTTTGGAAGCATAGCACGTTTGAGTGCGCCGCCGATGGTGTGTGATATAGAAAAAGGGGTATGTTGTGATATAATGAAACAATTGTTGCAAGAAAGCCAAAGCCAAAGCAGCGACACAACAAAGTAAACTCCAAACGCCTTGTACAAAAACGCAGACAGCTTAGACGTGGTGCTCAGCCTTTGGCTTCTTGTTCCGTCGTGGAATGTTCTTTAGTTCCTCTTCCAGAGCGGCCTTGGCCTTGGGAGCATATTTGACGCCCTTCATCTTGGTCGGCCTTGGCTTGGCGTGGAGCCCGAGATGTTGTCTTCTGTTGTCCGGTCGGTTGAACTTCTTGTCGCAGAAGCTGCAGGGATACCATATTGGGACTTCCGAGTGAGCACTGTTTGTTTGTTAGCTTGAGCTTGTTGGTTGTACAATACGGACATGGGATGACTTACTTTGTCTTGTGCCTCTTGAGATGCTCCGACCGCCTGTATGTTTTCCCACAGCCAGGGTAATCACAAATGTTGGTTCCAGCAGAGACCCTTTGGATAGGGTCAATGAGTATTGACCCTGGGCCATATGCATCCTGCTCGTGCTTGACTTCTCCGCCCATGTTCATGCTTGGCCGGGGAGCCAAAGGGGCGTCTCGTTGTACCATTTGGAGGGCTGTTGTTTTTTGTCGAGCCTCTTCCACGTAGAGCTGTCTCTTCCCTGCAGGCGAAGGATACGAGTGTCCATCAGCCGACATGGGAGACATGTCCCCTTCTTGTTTCACTCTTGAAGCTGACCGGCAAGAGTTTGACGATGGCGAAAGAAACTTTGCAAAGATGGGACTTTCTGCTTGCTCCCAGACGGACCACGCATCGTACGTGTTGCCGGGCTGGAGTGCTTGTACGGCAGGGCTGGGTGCTAGCGGTGAGGGAGCCAGGCCATTGTGGAACGTGTAATAGTCCATCTGCTGAGGAGATGTAAGATGGGTTCCGACATCGTTGTAGTACATTTGTTGGCCGTTGTTGAGTTGGTTTCGGGAAGGCGTAAGAGGCATTCCGGTTGCGAGAAAGTCGGAGCCGTCTCCAGCTTTCATGTTGAGTGGAAAGTAGGCAGACACGGAAGATGGCGGCGGGGTGAAGACATTGTCCACCTGAGGGACGAAAGACGGGCCGAAGTCCATTGAGTTGTGGCGAGCAGGCGTGGACGAGCCGGATGATGGCGTGAACGGGCCGTTGGAGGCAAAGGAGTAGGAAGAGCTAACACCGCTGAAAGAAGATGACGGATAGTCGAGGAAGCCAGCGTGGTGGTGGTCCATGTCCAGGTGCAAGTCGCACATGGAGAGTGCGTGGGTGACCATGTTGATAATGAATATGTAGAGGGGTTGGTTGTCAAGGTAACGGTTGGTAGCAAAGAATAGCCTAGGAATGAAGCAAAACAAAGATGGAGGCGAGGTGGGATGGATTGGATATCCTCACAAGGGGAAAGCAATGGAGGTGATTCCCTTTAGTTATACAGCAATCCAGAGGAGGGGATCGTCAAGAACAGTGTTTGACCCCTTAGACATCTGGGGAGAGGAAGAGTCGGAGGAGGAAATAGTCTTGTCAATATAAAGGGAACGTGGAGGCGGATGAGAGAAGGAGCCGCAGGGGTAGGAATGTGTGGCATGGGACCTGTGGACCTGACTCGAGTGACTAGGAGGGGCCCTGGGGTGGAAGATCTGACTGACAGCCTGAGAGAGAGCTGTTGTATGTGTGTACATGTTGCCTATTTCGGAGAAGCGGCTAACATCCATCTCACACACTGGGTAACTTACCTACCTCTAGGTTCTGGGGGATAAGAATTTGACGGTGGACTACCACGCGGCAAATTGGCCGAGAGAGTGCTGCGAGGTTTGGATCAAGTCCCACAATTGTTTGGGCCAGGGACCGTGTAAGAGGACATGATCAGAGCCAGGACCTGCTACTGTACACGGCTGGATTGGGACAGCTCTGAGGCTAGCCCCGGTCCCTGCCACTGGCCATCGAGGGTACATTCGGTACTGGGAGGACACTTGCATACGGCGAAGTAACCCAAGCCGCAAAGCAAATCCGGGGCTTCTTGACGCAGGGGTTAAAAGAACATGCGTATCTGAAGGTGCTGAGCAATCGTCGAGTAAACCAAGACATGCAGCATCTGTAATATTGAGTGTCTGTGTGTTGATGTTTTGAGTGAGAAAGGAGTCTTTACATGCAGACACTGACTGGGAACTAAAGTGCGGAGCGAAGTCAAACAAGGCGAAGGATATCGGCCAGAACCCAACAGTGCAGTGTAGATCAGCCGAGAGTTGAACCTGGGGGAGTTCCGTGGAGAGTCTGGGGGAGATGAGGACAAGCACAGTGAGAGATCCAAGACAACCCAAGACCTGGCAGCCAACGGTGACAACGATAATTGGAATGGGTGCTAAGGCAGTGTAGGAATGAAGAAGCCTCGCCTCAACCAAGTCTTGGATCCAGCTCATGAGGATCGACGCTTGTCGCGAGTTGACCATCTGTTCCTGGCTAGGTTCAAGTCAGTGCGCAGTGTTGACCGATTGCTGGTTCATCGAGATAGCTACCTAGCTGATTGCTAACAGAGTGCTGTTGGTATATGGGAGGTAGCGTCTGCAGGGGTGTTGATGTTGTGTTGTTGCGAGTTTTCAGTGTGTTGGGACTTTGTTCAGGGAGTCTGTATCCAGGTCCGAACAATTACCGCTTTTGGAAGACCCACCCCAAGCTCACCAGCCACAAAAAAACCTGTTTCTAAGCGCTGGAGGTTACTGCAAGCGCCCACTAACAATTTTGTACCTTTGTACCTCGAAACCGCTGCCGCACCGCAGCTGACCCGTGTCGCGTGTGTCGCGGTCGCGTCTTGCCGCACGTTCCCGCGTTCATCTCATCTCCCGTCCGTGTGCAACCATCACTAATATTCAGCCCGTCAAGTGTAACCCTGTGTATTGATACTAATTTTCCGTGAAAATGAGTAAGTTGTTCATTCATTCATTGCTTTGTATCTCCTGACTAACCACTAAACGTGATAGGTACCTCCGCTGTTCCGCAAAGTGACGTTGACGAGTAAGAGCTCGGTCAACTTTTATTCCAGGAGTTGAATACCGACGATGTACTTCCTTTGTTATCGCTTATACCCGTACCCGTACCCGCACCGGCTCGCCCTAATATTGAAATTCAAATTTGGGAATTACTATAGGGGGGGCTGCTCAATTCCGAATTGCCTGCGGTACCTTCCCTCCCCGGTATTAGGAAAATTTAGTTTAGGAATTGGGTAGGGCAGATACAAAAGTTTAAGAAAAGACGGCGCTTAGATAAACCGCAACCGATCAGCTCTTCTCCAGCCCTATCTTCGCCTCTACCGCCTTTTTTACCGCCGTCCTCTTTACCTTCTGCTATAAATGATGGCTCTGAGTTATAGGGCAGCCGTTGTGGAGAATGAAACTGCGAGCTTGTTAAGTTTGTGCCCGCTGTTTTACGGCTGCTTAATGGCGGTTTTTATGTTCTAGCGTAGATAAGCTCCTTACGCTAGCGGTATTTTTTTGAAGGCGAGTTTGAAGTACCTAAGGTGGAATGGGATTATGATTGGCGGTGGGTTTTTTATTTGTGGTTTAAGAGGGATTATAAATCAATAAACCTAGATCTTGCAGTTAAATAGGAGCGTTACCGCTGCCGTTTACACTAAAGCAACGCGTCACCTAGTAGCGGAACTGGTTTGACTTCTAAGTCTATCCGTACGTTAGGTGGATGTTATGCGAGCCTCTAGTTGGAAGTTTCAGACGAAATTTACAAAGTTACTATTATTAAGGATTATATTCATAGTATAGAGATATATAACCAGATTATAATTCTAATAGCTATTTAGGAGCATGTTATTTTCTTGCTTTAAGCTGGTCACTCCCCTACGGTTGTGGAACGTATGGTCCTTAGGCGGGAGAACGCTCCGGTAGAGAGACCGCGGCTAGAAAGCTGCGGTGGCCGGTAGCTTGATACCTAAAAGATTACCAATTTGTACTGGCGTTTGGGTATGAAAAAGCAGTAGGTCCGTAGAGCAAACAAAAAGCATAGTCCAACTGATGAGGTGCGTAAGTGCCTTGATTATTTTAAAGGCTTATTAGATAGTTGGAAACGTAAGCTGGTTTTAATAGCAGGAAATAACCTTAATTCAAAAAAGAAAAAGAAGAAAAAGGGTTCTATCAGGCTTATTTTTGCAAAAGAAAATTGTTTGGAAATTTTACTAGAGCGAGGAAAAATTGCCGTAATAGATGTAATATATAAGACGAACTATTTCGGCTTCTACTTATTTACGGTTATAGTACGAGACGACTGCGGTTCCTAGCTCCCTATTACGTTTTTCTATACTATTTATTAAAATGCTAATATTATTAAATAATGTTTATGTATTTTGATCGAGTGGTGTAGTAATTTAGACGGTTGGGCCTTAGAGTATATAGTGACTGACGATTCAGCAGTTGAGTAGTTAGCTATACGCAATGCTTTTATTAGGCCTAATAACGAAGTAGCAATTGTTTAGCACCTCTTATATCGAAAGTACTCTTAGAATTTATTATATAGAAATATCCAAGATAACGAAATATATTTAGAGGCTATAGCTATAGCGCTATACCGCCGATCAACCGAAGAAAAATATCTGGAATCCATCGAACAAACTATTACTTGTATTACTCCTCAATAAGCGGCTTATATAAAAAAGAATTGGTAACTATATATTAAGCCTTAAGTACACTAGTACAAATATGCGGTTCCGCTATTACTTTAGGTCGATATAATAAATATTATTAAGTCCTAGTATAGTTATTTTAAGACTAAGAACGCTATAAAGTAGGAAATAGTTGGAGTTTATAGTTTAAAAGGTAATCTTATTACTATTATTAACGGTTTAGAGGATTATTTTCGTCTAACTAATAAGCAGCGGCTCCGTAGTAGATACTACCGTAGACCTCTTATATATACGTTTCCAGACTTTGGGTTTAAAGAGTTGCCAATTCGTATACAAATATTAGTATTTAAGTAGTTTTATTATATAAAGAAAAGGCAATGCGAATATTAAGATATTTAAGAGGGATATACTATAATACCCGGCTAGGAAGGTCTATATAAAAGAATAAGTAATATGTAAGTTTGAGTATGTTCCTCCGTATTTCCGCTGTTAATTAGCTAATTGCTATTATAATTATATAAATTATAATAAGGAGGAGGAGCCCCCTAATAACGAGCTTAAAGTTGATAATTATTTCGAATTAGACTATACTTTATTGAATAATTTAATAACCTTTAGGCAATAGTAATTAATCGGCTTGCTAGTATGCCGCAATATAAATACCAATAGTTCATAGCGTAGTAACTACCGTATATTCATATTTGGCATTATTACTTTATATATAGTTTAGTACTGCTTGTATATTTTACTTAGCTGGTTAATCTTTAGGGGCAAAATGGGTTTGAGGTATATAAAGAGATTCAAATACTGTTTAAGGGTGCTTTTAATAGTATTATAGGTATGCTACGAAGGCAAAAGCTGTAAAGTTAAGAGATATATAAGCGGGTAAACGTAAAAATCTATGAAATTAGAGATTTCGTAGAAGTTCGCGGAGGTTCTATAGCGGATTCGGACTATTGGTCTTAAATTTTTATCGATAAAGTAAAAGCTAGTATAGACCTTATACTTTCTATAAAGGTAGAGGATTTAATATAATAATTAGACTAATAGCGTTTAGAAATTTTGGGAGAGGATTTAAATTAATGCTAGAAGCGGGATAGTTGCTAAATATATATTATTTAGCTTTTATACTTTACGGTTTATCTTCGCATCTTCTTTAAAAGTGGAAGTTTTAGTAATTTTCTAAGGCTACCCCCTTTGTAAAATAATGAAGTTGATAATTTTTATATTTTAGTAATGTAATTACTAAAAATTAGTCTTTAAGGGAGTTATAAAGGTATAACCCCGTAGCGGGGTAGAAGTATATATGTATAGCTATAGTTTGTTAACTTTAAAAACTTTGAAAGATATATATATTTGTAATAAGCTTGCAAAATAAATAAAAAAGTTATATTTATACTTTTAATTATATTCTATAATAGTGTACTAAATATTTTACTGTATATCGGTATGTGGATGGTCTTTTTATTTATTTCTATTAATAGTCTTATTCTATATTAATATATCCTTTATAACTATTTTTAGGATACCCCGCAATTGAACCTCTTTCTATGTAAGTAATAAGATAAGAAATCCTAAAATGGAATACTCGCTGTTTTTATTCCTAAATTCAAATATACGATAATAGTTAGTATAATAACTTGATAAACGGAATGCGTATAAGCGCAATTTGAAAAATAATTTAGATTGAGTTTACGTAAGTAAGTAATCCCAATTAGGTAGTTACTTCTCCCTTCCTTTCTCCCCGCTTCCTCCTACCTTTCTTTCCTTTTCCCTTTTATAATTTTATCTACTACTTTCGTACGTATCCCCTCATTTATATATTACTTTCTTTATTTATATTAATAATCTATGGGTATAGGAAGCTGTATTTTATTGCGTCGCTATTGTTTAATTGCTATATATATAATTTTATTTCTTCCCGTCGTAAATCTGAATGCGAATTAATTTATTCGCAATTATTTAGTAAGGTATATAAGAAAATTAATTTGTAGTATTAATAACTATAGCCCCTAATACCCGTAGTAGCTGTAGCGCTACTACTTTGAACCTCTCTAGTAATAAGTTTACTATTATTAATAGTAGCCCCCTCGCTACGAGTATAATCGCCGATAATGCCCCTAACGATAACGGCCGCGAGATTTTCGAAGTTTAGTCCCTTATTACCGGTAGTAAGCGTAAGAAACCTGTCGCTTCAATTGCTGTTAGGAAGCGCCCTAAGGTAAAATATTTATTGTATTTTAACTTTACCGCTGTAGTAAACTAATATCGAATAGAAGAACGAATTGGTAGCCGTATAAGCTGAATAAGTTAAATAGTCGCAGCTTTAGGATAATGTTGCTCTTACCGCCGGTTCCGCTACCCCTACCGTTGCCCCTACTGCTACGGTTTCTATTGTGGTTTCCCCTGCCCCTACTTTGAAAAAGGGAAATTTGGCTACCTAGGGTAGTGAAAGGTTGGTTTTTTGCGCTCCCTGCGTTATTAGGGCCGAGAAGAAGCCCGGTATGAAATGCTATAATTAGAGCGGTAAGGGAGCGCTGTACTAGGAGTGTACTAAAAATGGGTACTATAAGACTTGTGCTCCTATAAATTAAATAGCTGTTCCTTTATTGTTTAACTATTAATTTGCTATAGGTTCCTCCTAATGTTTATCCCTTGCTTAAGGCTTAGTAGGATAGAAATTGGTTTAAGGAGGAAGGGGAGGTCCGTACTTCTAAGTTTATAAAGGAGTTGAACGTTATTATTCGTAAAATTAGATTTTCGAAGAAGTAAGATAAGGCATTTTCTTTTTTCCCAGTTACGCCTATTTATAGTATTTCCGCTGCTATTCCGCTTGGCTTTAGTACTTTCCCTTATACCGTTTAATTAATTAAAAGTATTAATAATAGTGAGTATAACCTTTGCCTTCGCTAGGTTAAAGCTTTAGAGAAATTTACTACTTCGATTACTATAATTACTAATAGTTTAGGCTCTAATTTCGTTGCGGTTTTGGGCGATTTTGCTAGCGATATTAATAAGATTGCCGGCGCTACTAAGGAAATAGCCGAAGCTATAGTAGGTTTAAGTGTAAACTTTGTAAGTTCTTTTAAGTAATAAGGTTTTATTATAAAATAGCTGCTAATTTCCTACTATATAAGTTTCTATTATTAAGAATAATATTTCTACTCCTAATAATAAGTTTGACGATAGGGCTATTCTTTATAGGGAAGAGTATTCTGAGTTTTAGGAGATGTTTGGAGAGTATAATAAGCTAAACCCTAAGTTCGAATATAAGTATAAGTAGAATATTAAATATAAAGGGAATGTTAACGATGAGGATAATAATGAATTAACCCTTTACGAATAGTTTTTTGCTGCTAAATAGCAAATGAATAGTAAGGTAGAAGGGATTTGAAAAATAAATTCTTCCCTATCTTTTTTTTTTTTTTTTTTTTGCCCTTATATACTTATTTGCGGAACCGTATCAATTTTACTCTAAATAGTATGAAATTGGGCTTAATATAATAAGAAAAATTCAAGTAATATAGTAATAATAATAATAAGAATGGAATTTTTTAGTAGTTATTATAATCGTTAAATAACGTTCTTAATATACGAAACCTAATTCTAATATAGTATTTCGTAATGCTTAACATAAAGTCTTTCAATATTATAGATATTTACGTTATATTTTAAGGTAAGTCTCTACTAACTACCCCTATATTATATACAAACTTTCAGCCCGCTAATTTAAATTTTGCGTTGTGTAGGACAATGCCGGTGTCGTCGCCGTAATGCCGGCCAGTGATCCCCCTATCGGCCGGCACCAGTGCCGCGTATAATAGCGTATTGACCTCGCATAACCCGTAGCAGTTGCGCGCTAAGCGCGATTGCGCACGGGACTCGAAGTTACGGGTGACATTGGCATTGCGTCCGTACAGTGGCTAGTGGCAGGCGGTGCACTGTCCAAAAGCGGTAATTGTTCGGACCTGGATAACGACCGCCCTTTGTTCAGGCCCAACTTCCAAAACCCGGGCCTTCGTCTGTCCCATTCCGGAAGGAAACTGAACAAGCCACGGCGAAGAGAGGAACAAGTGGAAACGCCCACGACGTCAACGACCATTTTACTGATGAACATTGGGGTCCAAGGTGTACACTCCACTTGTGATTCGACACTCGGCGAACCCGAATCTCGCGGTGGTGGTTGTCGTCGGCACTGGCAATGACGCTTGACACTAGGTAAAGGTGGTGGTGTTGAAGGAAGTGAGAAGGACAGATTGAAAAAAGACCCGACTCGGAAATGGTGTCGCTGAGAGATGACAGCCAATCGCAGTGCAGGATCTCACACAGATTTCGCCGTTCACGCCATCAGAAGCCACGGCAAGTGCAGGTGCCATCTTGACCGTGGAGGACTTTCAGGAAGGCGCGCTGGAGATGTAAACGAAGAGCCACGGAGCGTCGCAGTCGTTTCTGCCCGCCTGTCCGGGTTTGTGGACGGTTCGTGACACTGAGGTGAGAGGGTGACATTTTGACCCCACCTTCCTACTAACCTTATTTTGACGTTGGTCGCACTGTCCCGTCTGTGGCTTTAGCACGCCAGGCAAGTGGGGAAACATTTGTCGTTACGGCCAATGAGAGCCCTGGATTGACCTCGAGGCAGGTCCTCTTGTGCCTTCGGACGACATTGCTTCCGTTCGGGCACGAATCCCCCTGTCTTTCCGATCACGGCAATCTTGCTGCGGCTTCACTCCTTGCAACTAAACTTGAACCTCAACCATTTGGGAACATGATCCATCACCGCGACTGCATTTCTCGCTCAGCCCTCGTCCACGATATTCTGAAAGGCTTAAATTAGCAGAGGAAACGGGATAGTGGACAAAGAGTTCCACTCAGGCCAACACAGGCGCGACCGCCATCCTCCGTTATCCATTGTTCACCAGCATCCTTCTTTTCTTTGAACCCCTCAAGTCTAACACCTTGCCGCCTTCTTGACCGTCCGCCATCAACACAAGCACTGGAACTCAAAAATACCTACTGATCCTGAGGAAGATGCCGCTGCAAGGCACGGACCTCTTTTCTTGATCAAGATTCGCCCGTCTCACGGACCACGGACCAATGCCAATGCAAGAGGGAAGCTGCGTTTCTGTCAAGGGCCGACTACGGACTCCGGCTCGCCCTTTTTCCGTATGCCCAAGTGTCCAATGTCTGTCTTCAATGTCTCAAACTCATCAAAACCGTCTCTCCCTGTCCGCCTTTTCATCGGCCCTTAAAACTCATAAATCATCCCGCGATCGTTCAACGGCCTGCACGACATCGAGGATCAGCTACTCTGACTGAATGATTCCCTTACTTCCCGCATATCATGTTAGACCATCGATATCCGGCTCTGATAAGTGACGGTCGTCATCTGCGTGGATGACTGACTGATCAGAGGCCATGCAAGCTGGATTCGATCATGGAAATTCGGATGCTTCATTTGGAGATCTACCGCCTACCCTCCATCTCAGCCACACCCCGAGCCCAGTGTTTGCCCTTATTTACAAACACAGTTGGCCAGGCTACCGTTCGGAGGTCACTCACGTTCTCTTGTTTCGAACTCGTCCAACCTGACCAACCTCGGTCCCTTGTCACCAACACTCAACCCGTATTCAAGGTTTCTCTCCTCTCCCATCACTCACCTCGCACACACCCACACACACCCACACACTTACATCACGCAGGGGCCGAGGTCCCGCAATGGCTTCCTCATGGCAAATGTCACACCTTGTACGTATACGACATGGGAATTGCCATGCTTGCCTGGCCGATGGTTCGATTTTTGCCATCAGATGGCGGGATGTTTATTGTTTCTCAATGCCCATTGGACTGCTGCCCTTGCACCCATCTCAACAGCAGGGGGCACCACTATGTAAGTCAGAACCCCCTTTCTGTTCCACCTGGTTCCTGCATCAAGCAAAACCCTGATATATAAGAGGACATTTCCCAGCCTTGGTGGTTTTTGCCCGGCTTGTTCCGCGGCCGTCGAGGGCCATGTTAGCCAAGAGCAACTTCTTTGCAGAGTTGGTCGCAGATGTTCCAACGGGTGCATCACTCTCCATCCGTGCAACTCGAATATTGATTTCACAATCTCATCGCCATATAGAACCCGCCAGTGGATATTCTCCTCTTCTGGAGTGTGCCGCCTACTCTGCACATCCGGCCATATGACTGGTTGGCCTTCAGCAAGGCAGAGTTCACCTCCAGAGACGCAAACGGCGATGCACCTGTTCCCGCCAGATGCGAACTGCTGCAGTGCCCGTCCGTTGGTAGCCGCTCATGGCAAACACCCGGCGCAGGAACATTTCCTAATCGGTCCTCCTGCACACCATCTCGCTCAACAGGCAGCCTCATACCGTCGCAGGGGTTCACATGCCTGGTATAACAAGAGGTACATATACGACATACTTGGCAACACACCGAGGTCTTGTGGTCCGAGCTTCACCGAGTTGGAAAATACCGCTGGTTGCTTTGTTCGCACACGGCAGACTTGGGCCGAACAAGAGGAATCTTGACGGTCCAGACCTTCTGGGTTAAATATCAGCGAGAAAGACACCTCGGCGAAAGCCTCAACGAATTCCAGAAAATGAGGGTTTGCCGCGCCGACAGTGTGATGGGTCGTTCTGCCTTGGATAGGACGGCATCATGGTGTTCAGATGACATACAAGCCACTTGCAGACCGCCTCCGGGTTGTTCTTTATGAGGCTCCACAAGTGTGTTACACGAATCTCGTGCCCCGGTAAGGCGAGATGCGAATTTGGTAAGTGTCAAGTATGTTTGGCATGTGTACTCGGTATTCTCACTCCAATGAGTGGTGTAACATTGTCGAGGCTTTCGGATGCGTACCTGCTTCCGTCACAAGTGTGCATGGTACTGCATCCGACACCGTTGAAGAAATAGGTGCAGCAGTTCCTGCATGACGCAGACGACGACGACAACGACGACGACGACGACGACATACATCATTACAAGGGACCTTGTCTGGAAACCTGGATCATCGGGTTTTTTTTTTCTTGAACTATTTTGGGGCCACTTGGTGCAAAACCGTTGGTGTTGGCGTCTCAAGTGAGCAGCAACATCAGCATGTTTGACGCCTACGAAAATAGGGTCACTAGTAGCTTGCGCTGCACCCCCTTGTTGACTGACGAAGGAGTCTGTCACCCCTCCGGGCTCTCACCGGATCTGGTCTAGGATGCGAAAAGGCGGACATGACGTGCTATAACATGAGTCCCTGCTTTTTGTTCTGCTTCCTCTTCTTTCTCTTACCAACCCAACACACGCGCGTCTAGTCCCCCAAAGTCCCCTGCCTGACCAGGTTCGTAACTGGCAAGCCCCCCCGCAGCCGCGATGTTTGCTTCCACTCCCACTCCAAGCGAGTAACAAAAACCCCCCTGGTAGTCTACCAAGACCCTGTTACCACCATGTGCACATAGGTGTATCTCCGCTGCTCTCACCTTTCACTTCCCACCTCTTATTCGCTATAACAGAACAGGTTCTAAATGAAAACTAAAATGGGCTCGGGACCGACATACAACGGGATATCATGCGCCATTATGACGCCCTCTAACGTCCATGACCATAGCAAGCCTCCAGCTTCTCGCCAAGAAAAACTTGAAGCGAGCTTACGACTTCCTAGTTTGTTTTCTGTTTCGCTTACTCTTCCTTCATCTTCTCACGCAGACGCACACCCTGTTCTTCACCCCGTCCTATCCCGAAAAGGACGTTGCTTGCTCTTTAGTCCCGTTTATCTGATCTTCCTCGTGCATAAGTTCTGGGCTTCCATGCATAGTTCTAGCTCTGGCGGCGCCCCTTCATCTCTTCCCCGGTGCGTTTAGCTTGGTCCTTCCCCGTTGAGTAATCTCAAGTAATCAATGTTTCCATATCATGTCATTCGCTCACCCCGAGTATTCTCCCGCTCGAGGTGTGCGCCGCCTTGACGAACGGCTCAATTTGTGTATTTATGGAGGTACATTTCATAACTTCCAGCCATGAGCCAACTCTAGGATTGAGCGGCGGCCGCCTTCCAGGTTTCCTAGCTCACAAGGCTTGCCAGGATAAGCACGCCACTCGCACCACAGACGGGAAGTTCCAAGATATTTTCCCAGGAACTTGCCGCAAAGAGTAGCGAGTCGGTCAAGTAGGGAATGGAGGCAAAGACTATTGGCAAAAGCCTTACCTCGCTTGAACAAGCTGATGCTGACGGAGCTGAGGAGCCGATGGACAGATAAGATGATGGACAAAGAAGAGTCAAGAGGCTAGCTGCTAGCATGTCACAGTGACTTAAGTGGAGGCAAAGTCAAGTCACTGGAGTGTATATTTGGATGGAAGGAGGATGACCCAGCCCACCCACGTGCTTATCCAGCATATACCGTATTCGGCTCACGTTAAGGATATCACATCGAGGAGGCGCTACCTACTTAGCCCACCCTGGTAGAGAGGCACTGGCTGGCGTATTTGCTTGCGGGCCTGCCTCAACGACTTTCTCGCCTCACCGTACCCGAGCCAATAAGCATAGTATACTTTTCGGACTTGGTTGTAAAAGCCACAGTCAGCCCAGCCCAAGGTTCTACCGAAGCAAAGGAATGAATTGATGGGTAGGGGGGAGGGGAGGCCACGATGGCCTCATCTGTCTGGGACCTGGAGGAAGATAAAATCGGAGGGGCAGTGGGTAAGTGACATGGAACTGAGGGGCAGTGACTCGATCATTGAAAAGTAACTGGTAGCTTGGTGAGTGATAGGTATGTATGTGATATGAGATATGACTGATTAACCCATGGCTTGAAGGTTGAAATATGACCAAAAGATAGAACTAAAGAGAGTTGTTCACGGACAGGACTAAACAAGCGGGAGATGCTTGGCTCTCTCGCCTGGTCTGGTCTCTCCTGGTCGGTCCCGGCCGTTCCTCCGGCTTCCACGTGCGTAGGATCAACAAGCGAGCGCCATCATCCATCATGTTCTTCCACTCAACAAAGCAAAGCCAGGAAGAGAAAGGAAAATGTACAGCCTTCGAGCCTCGAAAGCCACGTGGGTAACGATAATGGGCATCCATGTCTAGCTCGCCGGTGGCGCAGGTCTTTAGGCTGGGCTGCATGCGTGCGTGGTGTTATTTTTGCGCGGGGACTAGCCTGACCCGACCACCTAACCTAAGCGAGCCTTAAATGGGTTGCGGCGGCGTTTGTTTTGTATGTCTCCGTGCGTCGGTTCCGGGCCCAGCTCCGGTGGTTTTGGATCCGGACTCGACGATGCACCGGATTCGGCCATTAAACGGGTACCTGTAAAGAGAAGGAAGGAAGAAGGATCGTGGCTCAGTGGCCAGGTTGCGGCTCATTGCTCATTACACGAACACCCTTTTTTAGGTAGTATTAAGGGAATAGCAAACACTACTTCAGCTATAAGCTAATACCCTTGATGATGCAGCGGGTAGTCTGACAGACCTTGAGCTGTCTCGCCATCTCACAAGTCTTCCAGTCTCACCATCTCACCATCTCACAAGTCTTCCTTCCAGTCTCACTAAATAGAATAGAATACATCGATCCAACGGAGACGTATTACATTATTGTCAATCCTGGAGGAAAACTTAAGGTAACAGGAATCGGACACAAACATGCTCTCCAACAGACAGGAAAGGAGTAGAAACTAGAACCCCCCCACTCTCTATTTGCGCAAGCGTTCCGAAACAAAAAAGGCTTCGATCGGCTGTAAGTCGTAAACACTACTTACTATTCTAGCCTGGTTCTTCCTACCTATTCACCTATTTACCTACCTGTCCCCGAAGAAGTTGAAGTTGAAGTTGATGGTTGATGGCAGATGAGATAAACCGAAAACACCACCCGCTTGTGAGTCGTAGCGTTTTGCGGTTTTGGTAAGTGCTGGCTGGTATGTAGACTGAATACCTGACTACAGTTCTAGCGAGCCGATCCGATCCGATCCGATCCGATTCGAGATACTCTTCGTGGAGAAACTAACTAACTAACTGGCTGGTGGGTGGTCCCAAGACGGCGGGCGGGCGGGCGGGCGGGCGGGCTGGCTGGTAAGTAGGTAGGTAGGTAGGTAGGTAGGTAGGTAGGTAGGTAGGTAGGTAGGTAGGTAGGTAGGTAGGTAGGTAGGTAGGTAGGTAGGTAGGTAGGTA
>MU839205.1:0-133568 GCA_030685235.1 Copromyces sp. CBS 386.78
TAAAAATAAAAATAAAAATAAAAATAAAAATAAAAATAAAAATAAAAATTAAAATAAAAATAAAAATAAAAATAAAAATAAAAATAAAAATAAAAGCGTTAGATTTCCGGCTAGAGGTCCGCACGGACCTCTAGTAAGGAAACAATTTCGGTCTAAAAAATTGAACAAATAAGTATTTTGGAAGATGGGCGTTTCACTGTCTTCCTAGGGCATATCCGGCTCCGCCCAAGGAAAGACTATGTTTAATTTTAAAAGGGTAATTATTAATAGTTTCGTAGAATTATTCGATTATATTTTTAATATTATTTCTTCGTTTTATAATTTAATTATTATTTATACGAGCGAGTCCGCGCCTTTGAGGAACGGCTCGCTAGGACGGACTAAGCCAAGTTCGTCCGCGGAACCGCGGCCTGGGTAGCTAGCCGTATCCGGATAAGAGTTAGAAGCCGACTACCTATAGACCGATTAGAAAGCGGCGCAGCCAAGGCTAAATAGGCTAAAGCGTAGGCGCCAATAGAAGAACTCTTTGTAGAGGCCGCTTCTGGGTAGCTACTATAGTCGTAGGAAATAGAATTAACGGCTGCCGATAGGGAGAGATAGTTGGACGAGGCTAGAAAAAGGAAATAGGTATCGCACTATAATTTCTAATTGGCGGTAGTAGTAATAAAATTCGACCGACGGTATTAATTTACTATTGCGGATTTTAATACAATATTTTATAAATTAACTATTTAGAAGTATATAGTATGGGCGAAGAAGTAAGGAGACAAAGAAAGTGAATTATACCCGTTAAGGAAAGTAAAGAGTTTATTCTTTATATAAGTAAAAATAGAAATTATTAGCCTATAAGTGTGACGGCTGGTGCCATCTGGGCATATGCCAGTCGTCAAGGTTCCTGGAAGGTCCTGTGAGGTCCTGGAAGGCATAGGTTCCATTTACGAAGGCTGGACCTTGTTCACGAAGGTTGGCTTCCATTTACCAGGTTTCCATTCACTAGATCTCTAAGGTTCTAGTCCTGGCTTCTGGAAGTCTGGGTATAAAACCCAGGCCTCTCGTTCGAGCCTTCCTTTTAAGTTTTCTTCCCTCTTCAACTTCTTGTCTTTAATCTAAAGCCGCGTTCGGTCGCCCAGTATGCCAGTAACAGTAAGGAAGTTTGTATGGCAGTAAGCAATAGCATACTGCCGTGACTTTTGCGTTCGGCTGTTTTCTAGTAAAAATCTGCAAGTTGATGTAGGTCGCTGCACTTCCCCCAACTCCCCCAATAGCCTGCATCTGACCAATCAGAAGGCCAGAAATCGTTGGAGATCTTACTGCTTTCTTCGTTTTTATACTGTTTTAAACCCTATGTTTATGCTAGTATGATACTGTTGCATTACTGTACAGCGATTTCGCTGCAGGCCATCAACAGTAATGCAACCTCTACGATACTGGCATACTGGGCGACCGAACGCAACTTAAGTAATCAAAGTCTTGCACACATATCGTGCCCTCTGGTTACGCTGCGACAATAAGTATTTTTCTTCTAGAAAAATATCCCGGAAGTCGAAATACTATATTGTACGTACGGCGCTAAGAAAGCGACTTTTACGTATATTATTTTTAAATACTTAAGAACGCAAGGATATTAAATATAAGAATAAAACTAAATGTAAATTTAAAAAGAATTCTAAAAATATTTCGATAATAAACGTAAGGCGGCACGAATTTTATTATAAATATTTAAATTAAATAAATTAAACGAATATTAACTTGTAATAAAATTAGAAGGGGAATATTGCGAAGAGGTTGCAATATAATTATAATTATATTACTAAAGTATAAGAATATTAAAATACGAATGTTAGGAAGAAGGTAAATTAAGGGACGCTAATTATTATAGTGAAAATAATATTAAAAACGATTAATTATTATTAATATTCGTTAACGAAAGTGCGAACGAACAGAAATACTTTATTTATTTTACTAATAATTTCTTTTAATTAAGTATTAATTGTTATAGGGTTAACCTTGTGACGGTTTAGAGCATGCGGTTAGCAGCTATTGGAACTAGGGATTAGGCTATAGTTCCGAGTATAGTATAAGGCTATTACGGCCTTCGTAGAAGGCTACGATAGCCTTATTATCGCTATTGCTATATAAGTCGTATTAGCTCTATAATATTTATAAAATTGCTATAGAATTAATCTCTTAAATTAGCCTCTATAAAGACTAATTTAGGATTATACCCTTAAACTTTTCTTCTTACTCTTTCGTATAATTACGTATATTCTTACCTACTTTATACCTTTATACTATAATAGTTAATTATACCTTTAAACTATTGCGTTTATACGTATATCTTTTTTCGACTCCTAGAGTTGCGCGGCGAGAAGTTGCGTAGTCTAGAACTATATACCGGGATTGCTTTATAGGAATCGCGGACCCTAATATATAGAATTACTTCGTTAAACCGCGGATTCGTTAAGACCGGACCCTAAAAACAGTAATTTAATTATTATAATGAGAATGTCTTTTCGTACCGTTATAAATGTCTTCCGGCACCGTCACCCCACCTACGCCCTACCCTTCCCGCGCGCCAAGGTACGCTAATATACCCCAAAATTTTTGAGCTAATTAAATTGCTCGCATCTAGATCGTGGTCTATAGCTCCTGTTCTTGGCGTTAGTAAACCGTACTACGCCCGCCAAGCCCCCAAATTATAGCCTATTATACATTTAAACCCCTGCAAAGGCCAGATTTCGTTACTATTACTACTTTCCCTATAATTAATTAAACTACCATCGCGCGCATCACGAGATATTACCAAATAAACAAATACCCCCTTTGTTCGTGAACTTCGTGCTCCCTAGTTAATTGCACTAGTTGATATTCGAACTCTAGTACTCCGACCGATTGTGCTAGTTAGCTCCTAAGCTCCTCCTCCCTCTACGGCGCCAGCTCAATTCTAAACGGCGGTATTACGATTTCGAGGACGGCTTCGCTTGCAGCCCAGTCGCGGCCGTTAGCCTAGGGCAGGCCGAAACCCTACTACTTCAATACGAATAGTGCCGTCTATTTAGTGAAACGTATTTAGTTAGGAGGGCGTTAATTTGGAGGAAGAGGATAGAGCCGACAGCCTAGCCGCTATATAGATTAGACGAGGCCGCCTTCGTAGTAATATATAGAAAGGTAGAGGAGGAGGAGGAGAGAGGGGAGGCAGCGCTGCCCGGGGTAGAAGAGGAGGAGGTACGCCCGCTAGCACTCTTATTAGTACGCAAGGTATACGGCGCAGTGTACGTATGGCTGGTATATAAGGCTAGTAAGGGGGATTCTGGTACTCTCGTTGGTATTCGCTGGTACTCTGGGAGACTCGTTGGTAGTTAGATTGCTCGATTATACGATAAATATCAGATATATGATAGATGTATAGAATAATGTAGATTGAGTGCGATTGATTGATCGCTCAATTGAGCGATGTGCGTTCAATTAAGCGATGTGCGTTCAATTAAGCGATGTGCGTTCAATTGAGCGATGTGCGTTCAATTAAGCGATGTGCGACCGTGCGATGTGCGACCGTGCCGCTAAGTGCGCTGTAAAGTGCGCTGTAAAGTGTGCTGTAAAGTGGCCAATCTGGGTGCAGATCTGGGTGCAGATCTGGGCTTGGCACTGGGCATGATATTTCGTGAAAGAATGTAATGCCTAGATTTTCTGGGTGAAATTTATGAAAGAATATATTTGCGAAGTAGAGGGTGGACCGCGGTTTGGAGCGAGCGATTTGATTGGTCGAGAGGGCGGGATGGGTGGGGTGACGGTGCCGGAAGATATTTATGACGGTGCGAAAAGACATTCTCATTATAATTACGCCTTTATATCGCAATAATCCCCCTTAATTACGCCTTTATATTATAGTAATCTCCTTTATATTATAAATTAATTTCTTTATAAAAGACGATAATAATTATAATTATTACTCTAATAATAATAATAATAGCAGTAATAATATTTCGTTACCGGATTATATTATTCTAAACCCTTAGGAAATAGGATAAAGAGTTAATTTATTAATAAATAATTCCCCCTACTTATTCGACTTTAAGGAGTTTTTTAACGTTTTTACCGAAGATTTAATTCCCAATATTAAAATTTATCGGATAGCCCTTCTTTAATTCGTTAATATTATTCGCAATATCCGGGATTTTATAAACGGCCTTACGGAAGATATTCGGCCATATTTAATTTTTCGAAACTATAAAGTTTTCGTTAAAATTATCGCTTAATAACCAACTTTTAAATTTATTATCGAATTATTAGGAAGGGTACTTACAACGGTCATTACAAATTATAATACTATAATAAAAGAACGGAATATAATATAATATATAATTACAATTCTATAATAGCGGATTATAATTATATCCGTTATAGCCCCCTTTAATATATTAGAAACTTCTAACGCCCCCAAAAAAACTACAATAGCCATTTCCCAGCCCCTTAAACGTATTATCGAAAACCCTCCAATCTCTATTAAAAAGGATAAAAATAATACTAAATTTTATTAAACTTTTTGATTATAGCGGAATTAAATTAGGACTACATAAGAATTTAATACCTTTTATTTCCCTATAAAGTAAATTAAAATTATACGCGCTATATTCCGGTTGGGACTAAATTTACGTTTAACGTTAAATAATAGTTTAAAAAAATTTATAAAATTCTTTAAGGAATTTAGGAAGTAGCTATAAGCGACCGGCGAAGTTTTTTTTTTATATTTTATAAATTGATATAATAATATTAATATTAAATTAAATGCTAATAAGCGTTTTATTAATTTTTATTACAATAGTATTCTATTCCTACGCTTCGAAATCGAATTTATTAAATTTATAAATAAATACGGGTTTAATAATATAATAAAGGTTTATTACTTTTATAATAAGTTTAATAAATAGTTTCGAAGTATTTTAATTACTTAAGATTTTCCCGAAAACGATAATTATATTATATAATTAAGGTTCGTAAGGAAGGTTAATTAAAAATTAAAAGACGCTAATTATTATAATAAAATTATTACAGGCACTTTTAATAATTTAAATTCCTCTTCTAAAAATATTATAATACCCCTTCCCATTATAACCGATAAGCCTATAAATTAGGGAGGAAATTAAATAGATTTTAATTCTATAAATTTCTCTATTATATTCGACCCCGAAGTTTTGAAGGAATAAAAGGAAAAGGGCCTCTACTACTATTATAACTAATAAAATTATATTGCCTATAATTACTTCAGATTTATTAATTAGGGCGGTAAATTTCGTATTAACGGTAAATTATTTAATAAAAAGAAGAAAGGTAGGAGTAAACGTAATAATAGCGGTATTAAATAGGAATTTATAGAAATCTATTTAATAGGAATTACCAATATAATTATAACCCCTACAATTAAGCCGGCCGCGGGCAGAGAATATTATAACGAATTGGAAAATATTTAGCCTCTACGCTTAATCGCACGTAGAAGCCGAATTAGGTAGTTATATTATAGAAATAATAAAATCCTTTAACGGATTTAAAGGAAATACGAATTTAATTATTAAATAATACTAATCGAAATTTAATTATATTATTTACGTACGTAATTATTAATATATATAAAAATTATTATATTTCTTTTATTAATAGTAAATACTTTACATTTATATTTATTAATTATTCTTTCATTATTAAATATAATTTTCCCCGTTTCCGCTTTTTTCGTCTTAAGAAATTTATATTCGTAAACGGGAATATTAAAGGTACAATTAGCGAAGGAGTAATAGGAAGGTTGCGGATAGGTTATTATAAAGAGGTCGTTACTTTTTTAATTTACGACCTTTCTAATAAATACTTAATTATTTTAAAGTTCCTTTAAATAAAATTTTATAAATTATATATCAACTATAAAAAAAGCGGTATACGCTTTAATTATCCGGGTTATAAGGACCGCTATTTACTAATAGGGCTCCCTAATAATTAAATAGAAATACTCCAAACCCTTTTTAACCCTATTTCCATTATAGCCGTCTACGCTTATAAGAAAGCGCTTCCTTAAAACAATTTTAAATTCTTTACTTCTCTTTTTTATATCCTTAAAAACTATTTCCGTAAAGAGGTAGCTTAGTACGAGAAAATTAAGGATTAGTTTATTAGGGCTCCTTAATTTAAAGATAAGGGATTTAAAGAGCGGACTTCTGATTTTCCCGCTAGGGCGCTATTAACGGTTCCGTTGCAAGCTTTTATTATATATTGCGTAAGCGCGAAGGTATAGGGTATTATAAATATTACTACTATTTTTATATTAATTAAGCGGGATATATTATACGAATTGTATATTAAATTTAATAGGAGATATGTATTAGCGGGTACGCATTATATTAATATTCGAATAAGTAAATATATTAAAGGCGAAATAAACCTTATTAATATTAGGGAATTTAATATTATTACCTTTAATTTTATTTACGAAAAGGACTGATTTTAATTATATATAATTAGCTATATTTAATTAGAGAGGTTCGCCGCCGTTTCGGAGTTCCGGGAGATGGATTTTACATATAAAATTGCAGAATATATTATTAAAGGACGGGGGGAGAAGTATAAGGACGATTTTCTACAGTCCTTCTACTTCTTTATTAATAATATAACTAATAAATATAGATTTGAAATAAAAAAGGAGGCGGTAATAATTGTTAGATTTATTATTTTAATAGGGGATTTGGTTAAGGACGTACTATTCTATAAAGAGACTATTTATTACGTTTATTTAGTAAAAGTAATAGAGGAAGACATTTAAAAATTCTTGAATAAAATAGATAAGCTTTAGAAGATTAAAGAAGAAATAAAAAGGATATTAATAAATTATTATTAATTATATATCGACGCTTTTCTTCCCGCGGTAGTCAATAAAATACTTCCGCACTATTTATACAACTATAAAATCGAATTTAAACTAGGAGAGTAATTACTATACGCCAGGCCTAAATCGATATTATTTATTAAAGTCATTATTATTAAGAAGTAAATTAATAGAAACTTTAAAAAGAAATTTATTTATCCCTCCTAATCCGTTACCGCTTTATTTATTTTATTAATATAAAAGCCAGGCGGGGGAATCCGGTATTTGCATTAATTATTATAATATTAATAATATTATTTTAAAGATACGGTACCCGATACCGTTAATTAAGGAAATTTTTAACGCTATTTATAAAACGAAGATCTTTATTAAATTCAATATTATTAGTACATTTAATAAGATATAGGTAAAGGAGGGCTACGAGTAGTTTATTATATTTATTACCCGTTTTAAACTTTTCGAATTTTTAATATACCCATTTAATTTATAAAAAACATTAAGGACGTTCTAGAATTATATTAACAACATCCTATATAATATCCTTAATATATATATTACTATTTTTTTTAATAATATCTTTATTTATTCGGAGAACGAAGAAGACTATGTAGGGTACGTTAGCGAGGTCTTACGGAGGATAATTAATATAGGCTTATAAATTAATATCGATAAGTACGATTTCTATACGAAACGGACTAAATATTTAGGGCTTATTATTATCCCTAAAAATATTAAAATAAACCTAAAGAAGGTAGTAGTAATTACTTTATAGAAGGCTCTAAATATTAAGAAAGCGCTATAACGTTTTTTAAAATTCCCTAATTTCTATCGGCGATTTATTAAATATTTTTCTATTTTAATAGGACTATTATACGGATTGATAAAGAAGACCGTTAAGGATTAAAAATAAGAAAATTAATACTAATACTCTTTCAACGTATTTAAATAAATCTTTACTAGCGGGCTAGTATTATATATTTATAATTCGTTTAAATAAATAGTCGTAGAAACGAACGCTTTAAATTAGGTTTATAGCGGTATTCTTTCTCAATATAACGAAAACGGGGTATTATAACCGGTAATTTACTTTAATTAATAATATTCGTTAGCGGAATATAATTACAATATTTACAATAAAGAATTATTCGTTATTATTAAAGCGTTAGAAGAGTGGAAGTTAGAATTGGAGGGAATATAATAGCTATTTAAAGTTTTAATAGACTATAAAAGATTAAAGTTATTTACGGTTAATAAGTAATTAATACCGCGGTATATAAGATAATTATAGTTTTTCTCCCGTTTTAATTTTATTATTCAATACCGATTCAACTCGCTATAAATCTACCCTAATACATTAAATTATAAATTAAAGGATAATCTAAAATACGAAGGCAATAAATACCTCTTAGTAAGGAATAAGGGTTTATTAAGAAAGGATATTTCTATAAATAGTTTTTATATTTTAGAAGATGAGGGGGATTCGGAGGTTTTCGTTAGGATAATATACTTTTATAATTTAAAAACTATAGACGAAACGTCGGTAAATAGTTTAGTAACGGAAACTTATAAGAAATCTACCCTTCTTTAGGACGCGCTCGCCTATTTAATAGATTTAATAAAGAAAATATAATTAAAGGAGGTTAAAAGGAGCTTTAAAAAATTCTTATTCGTAGAATACTACGCTATATAGGGCCGGATTTATTATTATAGTTCGGTTCTCCTTAACCCCGGAAACGTTAAAGTCTATTACTAATTAATCCGCTATATTTATAACGCGTTAGGAGCGGGGTACTTAGGGAGGGAGAAAATTTATAGCCTTTTTTTTTTAATTATTCTTTTAGCCGGGGATGTACAATACGGTAAAAATTTATTATAAAACCTGTCACAGGGCAAGATTACATGCCCTGTGCCTTGGTGCCATTGGCCAATACACTATTATATATATAGCCATTGCCATGGCACTAAGCCAGCCGTACATTATTAAGGCTCACGCAAAACCTACTCTATAGTAGGTTATACTTATGCCCTATATTATGCCCTAGCTGGCGTACACCTCTTCCTACTCTCTTTATACAATAATATATATCGTACTACATACTTAACAGTACCCTTGCCCCGTAATAGTTTATTATACTTCCAATTGCGCTACGTACATACAAATAAGAATAAGAATAAGAAAATACTAAATAGTAGTTTGCTAGCTATTAAAAAATTAATTAAATCCGATATCCCGCCCTTATAGGACTAGGGAAAACTTTAGAATAAATTTCGGTAATTATCGCTAACGCTTAGAATCTAAATTAACTATACCTAGCCCGTACAATTATTTTAATTACCTTAAGAACGATAACGATATTGAATCAATTATTATTAACGAATATACTAATACCGAAACCGAGTCTCTAACCGTTAGCATTTACTCCCCTAGTCTCCTAGGCGAGGTAATTAATACCTAAGTAGAGGCCTTCAATTATTATATAGCCGACGATCACCCTATCCTTACCGGATAAAGTCCGCAAGGTCCCCCCCTAAACTATACCGGCCCTAAATATTATATACCGGGCTAATTACTTAAAGGAACGAATATTTTACCCCCCTCTTAATTAAACGAGACTATTATCGACTGGGCGCTAGCAATCCTTGCCTTATATATATACGGCTTAGATTATAATTGTAGGTTGTTCTGGGCCTATCTTTATAATAGATTCTAAATTAATACTTATATTTACGAATACCCTATTATCTACCGTTAGTAAACTAAGAATATAGTATAATTCCTAGCCTTTAGGGCTATTATCGATACAATTACCGAAACTTTTAATAACGTTAGGTACGACTACTAATAAAAGGAGTTAAGGAAAAAGGCCGACGAGAATATTTATATTTAGGCTTAGAAGGTACTCTAGAACGATATTATTTATTAGAGGAATAAAGCTAAAGGTTAGTTTACCGAATTTAAAAGGGTGGAAGTAGTAGCGACCGACTTTAATAATAATAATAAGATTTTATAGACTTAGATTTAGTATTTATAGAACGAGGTAGATAATTTTAAAATTCAAACTAATACCTAGATTAATACTAATTTTAAACCTAGTTTCAATATTGAACGCAGCTTATATTATCGTATATTTATAAACTTAAACGTCTTTAATACTAAAGAACAATTTATTAAGGATTATAATACTACTTATACGATTTAACGTACTAAAATCCGCCTATACTAGGCTTATAATAAATAGTATTTCCTAACGGAGTGCGATAAATTTATATATATTTTCGTATACTTCGGTAAGTTCCCGATATCTATTATCGAACTAGATATACAATCTATCCTTAACAACGAGCTTTAGAGTATGTAGAAATAGTAGACGGCCGAGGAGTTTATTACGTACTTCGATAATTATTATAATATAATGGATATAAAGGTCGAGGCTAATAGGGCTTTATAGAAATTATAGATAAAAAATTCCTTTTAGGATTTTGTAGACAAATTCACCCTATATACCGACTGCTATAATATAAGCGACGTTATACGCGTATTTATATTCCGTTAAAAAGTTACCGACTAATTTAAAAATTCGGTTACTTATTAACTAAATATTTTTGGTAAGGAAGATTTCTAAGGATAATTTTAGCTTTTTAGTAAATTAATACGCCGTTACAAAGAAAATACATTTTAGAAAAAACTATTTAACTTAGCCTCTTTAGGCGGAAATAGAGGCGGCTTAAATAATAATAATAGTAGAAGTTCTTCTTCTAAGTTAGTATCCTAAGGCGGTAATGCTATAGACTTGGACGCTATGAGCGTTAGCTCTCGTAAGTTGGTCCCTGCGAATTTTTGGAAGAAATAATAAAATGCCAGTAAGTATTAGAGATACGGTTAATTGAACTACGATTAAAAGAAATACTAGAACTTCGTCGATATTAATAATAGTAAAAGCGGTATCGAAAGTACTAAGATTAATTAATTACCCGCTAATTATAAATTAAAAATTAGTTAGAACGGCTATAATAATAATAATAATAAGAAGGGAAATAACGTTAACGCCGCCAATACTACCGACGAGGCTAAATTAGAATTAGGAAAAACCGAACCTTCGTCCTAAGTTGCAAACGGAGGCTACTACTTAAAGGAAAAAGAGAAGGAAAGGAATAGAAAAGTTTAGAAGGATACTTAAATAAATATAATAAGGATATTATAAATAGGAAATTATATTAAGAAGAAGAATCTTTAAAAATATTATTTATTAATTCAATTATAATTAAATTAGAAAAATCTATCCTCTTTTTAAATTACCTTCTTTATAGTAAGCGTAAAATATATTGCCTAGCCTTAGTCGATAGCGGTTATATGGGTAAAGGATTTATTAATAAGAATTTCGTCTAATAGAATTAAATACCTATAAAGAAATTATATTACCCAAGGCCATTGAGGCTAGCCAATAGTAATATTAATATATATATTACCGATTACGTTAAACTTATAATACGGATCGGTATTTATAACAAAAAAATCGAACTATTTATATTTACCCTATTATTAGAAAACCCGATTATTTTAAGGCTGCCCTAGCTATAATAATACAACTTATTAATAGATTGGGAAACGGGCGAGCTGAAGTTTAATTATAAATACCGCGGCAATTGCCTACCCGAAAATACCCCAAATTTCTAAACTAAAGCCCTAAAAGTCCTAAGAAACGAGACTATTAAAGTAATTATAGTCGAGGAAGAAAAAGCCATCGAAGCGGGGGAAGAGTAAGAAAAAACCGTTGAGGCGGGGGAAGAGTAGGAAAAAGCCGTTAAAGCGGAAATATAAACCGTTAAAGCGGGGGAAGAATAGGAATAAGCTATCGAAACGGAAGTATAAGCCGTTAAAGCGGGGGAAAAGTAAGAATAAACCGTCGAAGCGGGTACAAAGGAATAAGCCGTCGAAACGGAAGCAGAGGAAAAGCCGGCCGCTAAGGCACCCCTCTCCCAAATTTGTAAGGCTATTCAATACTGAAAATTGAGACTTAAGGAGAAGATTGCTAAAGCTATAGGCCTTCACCCTAGGACCCTCTAGCCGACGAACTCCCTAGAAGGAAGTTAAGTAATAATAATACCTTACGATTTACGGCTTATATTTAAATTAGAGGCCGCTATTAAATCTATACTATATAGGATTATAGGTAGATAATGAATCCCTACTATTAATCTTATAAAGAGATTACTTATACCTTTCTTTATAAGGCCGATCGACGTTAATAATATTCTTATTAACGAAAACGATATCGTTGAATTTAATACCGCTAATTTTAACTTCGTAGTCAAAATAGAGAACCTAGAAATTATTATTACAATTAGGGGAAAAATTGATAAAGTATTTAAGACGAATAGAAGTAGAAATTACCGCTAGTACCTAGAAATAGAATAATAGAGAAAATAAATTCTAGATTACGGATTAAATATATAAAGATATTTGTACTAGTAACGGCGTAAAATATAGAAAGTAGATTCTAGATTACTTTTTACGCGTTTTGAAAGGAGACGCTAAGGAAGTAATAGTTAACATTATAGAAGAACCCGTAAATTTATTTAGGATCTCCGAAGAGGACGCCAGAATATTTTACGAGAAGGTAGACCGGCCTATAGCTACCAAATAGTAAATTAAGGCAAAAATGCTTTATTAGTATTATAAATATTAGAAGGTAGTAAACCTAGCGGATGCCCGCCAATTTCTTTAGTACCGCTTATACGATTATAAGATTAAAGTAATCCCCGGTATAGAATTGCCGTACTTAAGGTTTAGATTTTTCTTACTAATAGAGTTGGGCGTTATTAAGAAATAGTTAAATGATAACCTAAAGTAGAATTTTATTAGGCCCTCCTAATTACTAGTATCGTTATTAGTTATATTAGTAAAGAAGCTAGGCGGTAGTATCCGTATTTATATAAATTATAGTAGTATTAATAACGCTACTTTAAAGATATAATACCCGTTACTACTTATTAAGGAGATATTAGATACTATCTGTAAGGTAAAGATCTTTACTAAGTTCGATATTATTATAATATTTAACCGTATCTATATATATAAGGGTTACGAGTAACTTATAGCGTTTATAATACGATTCGGCCTTTACAAATTATTAGTATGCTTATTCGGTTTATAGGGCGCGCCGGCAACTTTCTAATACTTTACAAACAATATTCTTTATAATATACTAGATAAGTTTGCGATTACTTATTTCGATAATATCCTAATTTATTCGGAAAACGAGGAGGAGTATATTAAGTATATTATTAACGTTCTAATTCGCTTAGAGAAGGCAGGCCTTCAAATTAACATCAACAAGTGCGAATTTTATATTATACGAATTAAATATCTAGGCTTTATTATTGAGAAACTCTACTCGTACGGCTATAAAACTCTATTCGGACGGTCGTCCAAATTTAAAACTAAGTATAACTTGGCCAAATATGGATGTAAAAAGACAATAATAGTATTAAACTACTCGGTAAATTTTATATTATTTTCTACAGTAGGTATCCCATCCTACGGGCCCCACGCTTTGGAAATATTACTTATATTACATCTTTCAACTTCCTTAAATTTCTTCTATCTACTTTTTTAGACTTCTTTTTATTAGAAAGGATATAAACGACGTCAATATACGGTAGGAGGCTCAAAAAATACAGAAAGAATTACCAAATATTCCAAGCCTATATACGAGTCTCCACCTTTTATTTTACCTAATTATTTTGGATTTTAAACTTTTCGACGACCGTCCGAATAGAGTTTTATAGCCGTACGAGTAGAGTTTCTCTTATTATTACGCCGGGAGGTATTAAGATAGATATAGATAAAGTTAAGGTAGTAATAGTTTAGGAAGTACTAGAATCTAAGAAGGCCCTATAGTCCTTCTTAGGTTTTATTAACTTTTATTATTATTTTATTAAGAATTTCTTTAATATAGTTAAACCCTTATACGAATTCACTAAGAAAATAGTAATAAAAGAATAATATTAGAATATTGAGTATTAGAAAATATTTAACGAATTTAAAATAGTTTTTACGTCGGTACTAGTATTGAAGATTTTTAATTAGAATAAACGAACCGTTGTAGAAATAAATACGTTTAATTAGGCGTTAAGGGGTATATTATTATAATAGGGTGACAATAGTATCTTCTACCCGGTAATATATTTCTCGGCTAAATATAATATTTAGGAATATAATTACGATATTTATAATAAAGAACTACTGGCTATCGTTAAAGTATTCGAGGAATGGAGCCTTAAGTTGGAGGGAATATAGGAGTAAATCAAAATTATTACCGATTATAAGAACCTTAAAACCTTCGCGTCGATAAAATAATTTACCCTTAAGTATATAAGGTAGTCCGAATTTCTTAGCTACTTCAACTTTTATATTACATACAAGTAAGGAGTAGCGAATATATAGCTAGATGCTTTGAGTAGAAAATTAAAAAATAGGCCGCCGTTTAGCGATAATAAAAGATTGATAATACGAAAAAAATTACTATTTAATTTAAATCTTTTCGACCTAACGTTCTTTAAAGGAGACGACGAGCCTATAGACGTAGTATACTTATACTTAGGTAAAATAGAAGAAATCTACTATATAAATTATAGTATAGATTTCTACGATTAAGACCTAGACTTCGACGACCTTAACCTCTATAAGTTCGATATTACGAAATCTATTAACGACCTTATTGATAATAGTTACGCTAAATCAAACTTAATGTAAAAAATAATATCCTGCCTATAGAAAGACGGTTAACGGAAATAGACTCCCGAAGTCGTAAAATACTTTAAAATCGTATTTATAGAATATTTAATACGGATAGGCCGAATTTATTAGAGGAAGGATGTAGAAGAGCGTATTTTAATTGATCTAAATAATAAGGAAATTTAACTATAGTTAATATATAAAATGTATATTACTAAACTGGGCGGTTACCCGGGTAGGGAGAGGACTTACGAAACCTTTAACCAATTCTACTATTAGCCGGGAATATACTAGTCTATTAAAGAATTCTATAGAGCTTGCCTAGCCTACGCTAAAATAAAGTCTTTACGATACTCGCCGGCAGGATTCTTAAAACTTTTCCCCGTCCCGTTTAAAATATAATTATAAATTTCGGTCGATTATATTATATTTATAATACTTTATACTAGGAGGGGCAGAACTTATAAATATATTGTGGTAGTAGTTAATCGGTTTACGAAGATACGGTATTATATATTAATAGAAACTTTAGAAACCAACGAATTGGTTAAATAGTTTATCGAAAAAATTTATAGTATTTATAGTTTACTAGATAGTATCGTCTTAAATAGAAGATCGTAATTTATTTTAGTATTTTAGAAAACCCTTTATAAACGATTGGGGGTTACGGTAAAACTATCTTCGGTTTTCTATTCTTAAATTAATAGCTAAATAAAAAGGATTAATGCGGAAATAGAGTAGTATTTGCGACTTTACATTAATTAAGCGCAAGACGATTAGGTAGATTAGCTACCTTTAGCTGAATTCGCTTATAATAATATAGTCTTTAAAATTACGGGAATTAGCCTATTTTACGCTAATTATAGCTTTTACTTATATATAAGTATAAAGCCGGCTAAACTATACCCCCTTAACTTCTTAAATATTTAGAAGAAGGAATTCTTTAAGGCTTTAAAAGTGGCTAATCATTTTTAAACTATTCTAAATAGCGTAGTAGCCCTATTTAAATAAATATAAGACCGATACGAAGTAAATGCTAATAAAAATTGTAATAACGTATTAAAGTACCGAATTAGGAACTAAATCCTATTTAATATTAAAAACCTCGCTATAAGGAAGCTATAAGCTAAATTAGTACCTAAATTCGAAGGACCCTTCTAAGTATTCGAATATAATTTATATAGGGTAAAATTCAAACTCCCTAAAAATATGAAAGTTAATCTAATATTTTACATTTCGATAATTAAACTCTAGGATATAGCCGGACTATTAAGCTAGTACGAAATTAAATAAAATATTTTAGCTAATAACGGCCGTACTATAAGTAGAACCGACGAATATAACGACAAATAGTAGGAATAGGACTTCGAGAAGATTATCAATTATAATAAAGTAAATAACGGCCGCTAAATATATTATATTAAGTAGAAAAGTATTAACGAACTTAATTAGTAATTAATTAAGGATTTAAAAGGATATAACAATATTATTTAGGAGTATTACAATACTAACCTAAATATTAGAGTATCCCTAATTTAAGTTAAAAGGAGAAAAGGTAGAAGAAGGCTAAGAAAGAAATTATTATTAACCGACGTTATTATTAATTTAAATTTATTAATTAATATTACTATTAATTTAGATCCCCTTTAATAACCTTTCCGACGTAATATTAAAATAGTACAATAGCTTTAATACTAGTAAAACAATTAAAAATAGTAAAAAAGGAATTTAGAATACAGTTTATTTTACGTATCCTAGCCGAATCGCCTTATAAATACCTAACTATAGTAGTTAAGTACTATTAATAATAATTGGGAGATAATACGTCTTATAGCGGTCCTATATTTCTTACCCTTAGTACCTTACCCCCTAACCAATAGTTAGAGCCTATAATTAAAATTTTAGCTGCGGTTAGTAAGGATAAGGAATATAGTTACGAATTATAAAGAAAAGATAATTACAATAATTATAAACAAAATTCGAATAGAGGGTTTCTATAGTCTATAGTATTAATAAGATTGTAAGCGTCCTTATAAATTACTATACTACGAACATCCTTATAGTACCCCCCGTCGGGGGCTAATAATAGTAAAGTATAAATAAGGAACTTATAAAACTATTAAATATAATTTTAAGATTGTTTAGGATAATAATCGAGGCGGAAGGATATTTTTGAAAAAAGGGTACGTCTAGTAATATTTTAGCTAGCAGCCGCCCTTGAATAGGAGTTTTAGCGCTAAATAAATAGCCGTCTTGGCGAAACTTTTCAATTAGGCGTATCCGCGGGAGACCCACTTTGGACAAAATAATATATTTAAATTAATTAAATAGTATTTTCATAGCCGGGAGCCTTTCTTAAGGGGAGGTAGTATTATAAGGTAAAATTATATACCTTGTACCTTAGTGCTATTAGCTAATATACTATTATATATATAGTTATTGCTATAGTATTGGGCTAGCCGTACATTATTGAGGCTTACGTAAGACCTATTCTATAGTAGGTTATACTCATGCCCTATATTATGCCCTGGCTGGCGCACACCTCTTCCTACTCTCTTTGTACAACAATACATATCGTACCACATACTTAACGGTGCCCTTGCCCCGTGATAAAACCTATTTCACGAATATAAAAATAAAACTATTATAGTACGCCCTATATAGGTTTTGAAAGTTATTATTAGTACTTTTCGCTCTATAGAAGGATATTTCTATTAATTACATTACGCTGTTAACATTTTATAAATACCATAGACAGGTATTCTAATACATCGCGGTAATTATTAATAAATTAATAAAAATATAGTATTTTATCCCTATAGTAGGGTTAATTGCGGAAGAATTAATAGACCGCTTTATAGAGCGGATTTATAATATTTATAATTTACTTAATACTATTATATTCGACCGGGGTTCTTAATTTATTTTACAATTTCAAAAAATATTATTAATAAGGTTAAAAATTAATTTTACGCCTTCTTCCGCTTTTTACATAATTACAAACGGGTAAACGGAATATATTAACGTAAAAATAAAGAGATATTTACAAATTTTTATTAATTAGGTATAAAACAATTAAATCAATTAATTATTAATAATAGAGTTTACTACTAATAATTTAGTTTTAAAAATAATAGGGGTTTTACCGTTTTTCGCCAATTATAAATTCTATCCCCTGATAAGGGTCGAGCCCGCTACGCCGTACCCCCTAAAAATATTAAAGATTTAATAAAATAAATATTTTAAAATTATTAAAATTATTAATTAATTTAAAATAGTTTTAAATTACGTAACAATTAAAGTAAAGGAAGTATAGCGGTAGTACAAAAATAATATTAATAAAAGGAGATCGGACGCCCCGTAATATAAAATCGGGGATAACATCTTATTAAATACGGAGAATTTCGAAACCGGGAAATTATACGCTAAATTAACTCCGCTCCAAAAAGGGCTATTCGAAATTTTAAAAATCAATAACTATATAATTATATTTCAATTCCTAATTAATATAAAGTATAGTCCTACCTTCTACATTAATAAAGTAAAACTTTAAAAAGGATATACCGAAGGGGACGTAAAAATAAATTAATAGAAGATTATAAAGCGGACGGATAATAAGAAAAATTCTATTAAATAGGATTTTAATAGTATAGGCGGATATAAAAGGAACCTAAAGAATAAATAATAAAAATACTATATCCTATAAGTACCGCCGTATATATTAAATTAATAAAAATAAGTTAACGTTACAATATGCCCGGAAGTAGTATAAAAATTCTATAAAGATTACTTAAACGAGCCGGCGCCACTAAATTAAATCGTTATAGAAAAGCGGTATAAAATAGTAAAAGCGGACTAATAATTAGTAAAAGTAAATTAACTACTATTAACGGAAGTAGGAGTAAATTAATTAGTACTAGCGGGAAATACGGGGTATAGAGGATTGAGGAAGTCGCCGCGTAGATTAGTAACGGCTATAGAAGCTTTTATAAAGCAAACTAAATAATTAATAGGTATTTTAATCGTTTTATATATTATTAATTAACTATACGGCTTCATTTAGTCCGGGGTAGTATTATAAAGTTAACCTTATAATAATTTAGAGTATACGGTTAATAATTATCGGAACTAAGGATTAAACTATAATTCCGAATATAGTATAAAACTATTACAACCTTCGTAGAAGGCTACAATAGCCTTATTATCGCTATCGCTATATAAGTCGTACTAACTCTACAACACTTATAAAATTACTATAGAACTAATCTCCCAAATTGGCCTCTATAAAGACCAGTTTAGGATCACACCTTTAAACCTTTCTTCTTACTCCTTCGTACAATTACGTATATTCTTACCTACCTTGTGCCTTTGCACCGTAATATTAATATTATAACGCTAAATTATTGAACCTTAATTACCGAATAAATTAATAATAGCGGAGGAATTAGTAATATTAATTTCTATTAGCGATTTAATAAGAATGAGAAAACCCGCTTTATTCTTACCGCTATTATTTACCGGACTATTTTTATTTTCTTCAATAAAAAACGACGCCGAAACCGGAAACGCCGATTTCTAGTCAAGAAGTACTCTAAACCGAAAACCGACAACGGCAATCGATTCAGGAAGGTCATTTAACCCCCTTACAATATCCTACGACGATTGTAGCGATAACATTGAGCCGTTGCTGCCGATAACGATTGACGGAGGTGCGAGTGGGCTTGAAATAGCGTCCACAACCCCTTCGGAGGCATTTCAGGATGCAACGACCCCGACGCCGCACTTAATATAAAGATTTTAGAGGAAATAGAGGAAAATAATAAAATTGTAAAGAAATTTATTACTATTATAAATAAAACTACGGACTACGCCGTTGTAAAGACTAATAACCGCCGTTAAGTTCGAATTTCTTTTGGGAAATTTACGAAAACTTTTATAAAGAAAAATAGGTTGTTAATACTTAAAGTAAATAAGGTTAACGAAATTTAGTTTATTACTAAGAAGGATTTCGATAATTTAAAGAAATATACTTGGGGGTTTGGGAAAAGTGGGACCTTTTGTCACCCCCTCTTTCATTAAAGAGGGGGGAAAAAATTTATGGGACAAACTTTTATTATAGGACAGACCCCATACTAAACCCCATAGTAAAATGACCATCCCCATAGTAAATTACCATATTACACATTAACACAACGGCATCAGAAGCCTATAAAGGTTTATAATATTACTCAATTAGGTAGTAAATAAATAAAGGGGAGAATTACAGTCTTTATCCATCATTTTCTAGTGCTGGTACAGGTTCTAGTGTAAGTTCTGGTGCAAGTTCTAGTACCTCCTTTTCTAGTACAAGTGTAGGTGCTAGTACCTCCTTTTCTAGTACTAGTGCCCCCTTTATTAGTATAACCTCCTATATAACTACCTCTTACTTTACTAAGATACTCCTTATATATATAGCCTCCTTACGTGACTATATAAAAAGTTTTACAATACCCTCTATATACTTCATAACCCCCCAATATAGTATTAATTCTAGAGCCCGTAGTCTAAATAGAGTAGAAGCGAGGGTAGGAGCTGGTATAGATGTAGAAGGACCCCGTACTAGGGGTTTGGGTATTAAGGGTTCCCCTGCTGGGGGTTTGGGTATTGAAGGTAGGTTATTAATATTATTAATTAGCGGGAGTATTAGTAAATCCCCCTCCTCCCCCCCCTCCTCCCCCTCCTCCTCCTCTTCATTATCCTCCCTATCGTATACCGCTTTAAGGATAGCCTCATTATCGTCATCGTTATTGATGAGGGTGCTCTCGTCTTCGAATATAGTATTAACTATCTATGTATCAATAGCAGCGGCTACTTAAAAAGCTATTTTTAGCGGGGGTAGGCGAGGGGGGGAGGAGGGGATATTATTATCTAAAATAAATTCAACAGAGCTATTAAATAATAAATCGAGCAGATCCCCCTATACCTTCTTATACGACTCTAGCACTAGGATGCCCTATATATCACGCACATACAACCCTCCACCCTCATCTAGTACATTAAGTAAATCCTCTTTATAAAGAAGGATATACCCATCCTTCGTCTACTCTTTCTTCTAATTATCGAAGTAGACCTTCTATATAACCTTCCCCTTACCGCCAATAGGGTTGTTAACCTATTATTCGTGTAACTACTTCTAGGTCTTCCTATTCTCTAACCTTACCGCCATCAATTACTTCCTTATATTAGTAGCCTGCTCTTTATGCGTTCTCTCTATAGTTCTCTAATTAAGGTCTACCTTCGACAGGGAGAGAGAGTGCCCCTTTCGTAGTACCTTGTATACCTGTCTCCTTATTTTACGGTCTAAGTTAGCAGCCTTCTCCCTATCTTACCGGTTATATTCCTAAATAGTATTATATATTAGCGGTCCCTCATAGATGATAGAAACGGCGGAGTAATAACGTTAACGGGTTATCGAATTAAAAGTATAATAATATTTATCTTTAATATAGTTTACAACCTTTACTATTTTAATAAAGCGGTCTTCGCGGGGGAGTATCGAGGGTAGTACGGGGTTAGATTCTTTCGGTTGCTTTACTTAGATTTAAAGTAAAACCCGCTTCCTATTTACTAGTAATATCCTAATATTAATAAAACCGTTAAAAATATTATACGCGGTTATACTACTATCGAGGATGCCCTTTAGCTCTCTAACGAAGGTTGTGCGGGTAAAATTATATTCGTTTCGCTAAACAAACTACCTCAAAACCTTCTAGTAGTAGGATTTGAACGACGAGAACACTCCAACGTTAAGCGGCTACATTATATATATTAAATAGGGAGGTAAGCCCATCATTACAATATTAAAGGCTTTAGTATACTCCTTAACGTCGATATTATAATAACTATTAAACCCATCGATAATAAAGATACAATATACTAATTTATAGAGCTTCCTTAATCTAATACCTTTAGCCAAATTAAGGATTTTCTAACCAAACGCGTCGATACCATATTAGTTACAGCCAAACCACTTAGCAAACGTAAACCCCTCCTCGCCCAACTCGTAGCTATCCTCTTCCCTTAACTTTATAAAAGTAAGTAACGAATAGAAGGAGTAGTAATTAAAGTACTTTAGCCAATCTAAAGTAAGTTCAACGTTTAAGAATCCTATTAGTAATTTTGCAAATCTAATGCTATTATTTAAATTATTATCTAGAAAATCTTCTATCGGGTCGGTTTTAAAGATTATATACGCTAATACTACGTACCCCGCCGCGCTTACTCCTACTATAAGGATAACCGACTCTCGGTTAGAAATATCATTAATTTTAGGCTAACAGGAAGAAAAGTAAGCATTTCTCCCTATACAAATCTACTAGCAAAACAGTATTTAACTTACCTTTTACTTAACTAACTCCCTCAATACAACTACTCTCACCCGCCTACCCGCTACGCAACCGAATTATACCCCTATCTCGTCGCAATTCTAAATATCACCCTTTTCTACATTATATTTCTTAATAACAGCCTTATAGTCGTCGAACCATTCGTTAATAGAATCCCTATTCAACTCCTAAAATCTCCTCTTAATATCGACTACATAGTAAATCGTCGTCTTTAATTCTAAGTAATCTTAGAAGAAATTAGCTAACTATATTGCATTATAGGTTTCTAAAACTCCCTACAATAAATATAGTCGATTTGCCGCTGCAATCACTATCTAGTATAACGCTAGGAACCGTCTACAGAAATAAAATATCACGTACAATACAATAGTATCCTCCTCGGCGTTCGTTAATATACGGGGTCGCCCAACCGACTACGACGATACAACGGATTTATCGAATTCGCACAACGATTTTACATAGCGAGAAATAGATATACGGGACTCCCTAGTAATCTCAAAGATATCTCTAATCGTTAGCGGTTTCGAGGATCCAGATCTATCGCGAAGCGACCCAAATCGCTCACGAGCGGCGAGATACATGCGGGCACCGCGATACCCAGCTGGCACCTCTCCCAACTCCTCGAAATGCTTATCGAAATTCACGGGCACTGCAAGGTAAATTAACGACTCCTCTATTAATCCATCGATATATAGATTACTTACTTTTTATAACTTCATAGGGCGGAAATCACGAAATAGCGATGTATTGTATTGCGACACGGTATCCGAAAACGCGATGTCAAAAATCACTTTTACGCTGCGTTAACACGACTTTCTGCATGGTACCAGGCGGGCCTTGTCCCATAATAAAAGTTTGTCCCATAAAATTTTTCCCCCCTCTTTAATGAAAGAGGGGGTGACAAAAGGTCCCACTTTTCCCAAACCCCCAAGTATTTCGAAGAAATTGAAGAAAGATGCTTAAAAGGCGCCGAAAAAATAGGCAAATATTATTTAGAAATCGTTAAATAAAATTAGAATTACCTTCTAATATTTACTTACTATTATTCTTAAAAAGTTTATTCCTTTTCATTGCGAATACTAATTTATAATTAAAGGGGTTATAATTACCGCCGATTCGTTTCGTATTTAAACGATACTATAAAATAGGTTATTAAAACCGCTTTAAAGGAGAATTTGTATAAAATAATTTGCGTAATTACTAAAATAATAATAAGTGGAGATTACGTAATTATCTTCTACGAACCGATTAGGGATTAATATTAAAAATATTAAATTTAAATTAAAAAGGTCTTCCGATAAAAGGTAATTATATCCTTAAATATTGTAGCCGTTTTAATTAAAGGAGTCCTATAGGTTAATTTCGATAATCGATAACTTGAATCGATTATGAAGTAAATAAGGGAGAAGAATAAAGAAGTAGAAATTATTAAGGTTAAACTTTAGAAGAGACGCGAAGGGGAGGAGAGAAAAATATTTTTAATAGAGATTACGACTGTAAAAGTTGTAATTTTCCTTTAAGAAAATTTTTTCCTCTAAAACTACGGAATATATATATATATATAAATTATTCTAAATTATAGCCTTTATTTAATAATACTTTAAATATTAGTACTTTAATGTAACGGGTCTGCGAGAGTAAGGCACAGCGAGCAGTCGTATGATGGTTGAAATGCTATATTTGACAAAGAAGGAAAGGAAGAGACTGTACTAGAAGGGTGCAGTCGGAAAGGGTTTTGTGCACTGTGGCGCCAAGGCCGGGGCATCCGAACCAGAGCCCTCGCAGGCGGTCTATGACCTAGCATTAGCCAGGTTACAACCCCTCGGCGCTAGCCCTATGACATTACCCCCCTACTCCCCCAACGAGACCTAGGCCCACCGCACAAAACGCAGAAAGCTAAAGTATACGAAAACGACCAAAACAGCCTAGTCACTCCCAACCTAACGCATAGAAACGGGGAAGAAATTAATAACACTAAGAAAAGTATTTATATTAAGCCCCCGAATAAACGTTATACAATTACTTGAGTGCTCCCTACCCGAATCGGCGGTGTCCTACTAGATACCTACCTTTATAGAACTATACCTAAAGGCCTAAGGTACTAAAATTTACTTAGGGAATATATTTAGACCGTACCTATCTAGGAATTTCTTTTGCCGCGTTGTAAATCTATACTCGGTTAACAATTAGAATTACGGCTATTACCTAATACTTTGTATCGCTCTACTTCTCCTACTAGTAGGAGCCCCCTTATTACTGCTATAAATCCTTCGCTAAAGACGGGCTTAGTAATCGTTGTACTTACGAAATATTACGTCTATTGCCCTCTTGCGGTTGCGTTTTATAGTAGATACTAGCTTAATTAGCTATACGTAGAAGGGTAACAGTATAAGGATTTATTGCGTTCACAACGAACGGTAGGCGAATTAGCGCCTCCGTCGTTATAACTTCGCTTCTTTTAATTATTAGAAATTCCTTTTTTTGAATCTTTAGTTTAATATTCCTTCTACTATAATTTTATTAGGATTACTATTTTAGTATTATTTAATTCGAGAATTCTTCCTCTTAATTATTATTATTATAATTACTTATACCTCTAACTAAATTAAATTGTACATTATTTATCCCGGTCTTTGTTTTATATTATTTGAATTAGTGAGAATTATTATTATAGTTCGTACATTTGCCCTCCTTCTTTTATTTGTTCTTCTACTTCTATAATAGGGATAAGGCGGCGGATTTGGCCGTCGAAGCGTTAATAGAGGTATTTATAGGATTATTAATGTTATTATTAACCGTATATTATTATTATTATTTCGAAGAGATAAGAAAAGCGTTATTATTAAGGTAGCGAAGATATATAAATAGATTTGGGTATTATTCTAGTATATTAGTACGGTCGGCAAGGTGAAGTTTTTATTCGTTATTGAGGGTAGCGGTAAATTAGTTGATTTTTCTAGAATTTAGTTACAAGTTTGTACGAGCGTAATATAATATTTTTTTAAAGTAAACGAAAAAAGGCGCTATCGATTTACTTTTTTTTTAACGAAGGTAATAAAGTTTTTGTCCGGCTTTTTTAATAGCGTTAGAATTACTATACGTAAAGCGGAACCTTTCGATAAATTTATCGGGCATACGATTTCTAGCGTTAATAAAGGCGACTAGCGGCTTTTTAACGGCGGGCGATAGGCTGGCGAGTAGATAGTAAAATTGCAATTCCGTATCGCTAATAGCGGAGCCATTTACGTAAAATTTAGTTTGCGCGCTTAAAACCTAGGTTTCGAAATTGGCCTTATTACTAGAGAATGTTTCGAGGTGGGGGAGGATTGGTTTAGGGTTCGAAGGCGAAGTTTTAAGAGAAGCGATTTAATAATAATCTATTTAATAGACGTAGCGAATTATCGTTACCGTTCTTAGGTATTCGGCGATTAAGGGATTTGAGGGAAGGATTATTGAAATATCGTAGTGGCGGGGGAGACTTTTAGGGCGTACCAGCGAACGAAGGGCAACGGGGGTATTAAAAAGAGGGTTAAATATAATGTAACGGGTTTACGAGAGTAAAGTATAGTAAGTAGTCGTATAATAGTTGAAATACTATATTTAATAAAGAAGGAAAGGAAGAGATTATATTAGAAGGGTGTAGTCGGAAATGGTTTTGTACACCGTAGCGCTAAGGCCGGGTATCCGAACTAGAGCCCTCGTAGGCGGTCTATAACCTAGTATTAGCTAGGTTATAACCCCTGGGCGCTAGCCCTATAACATTTAATTACGTAGCGAGATTTTTTTATTAAAAAGACGTTTATAGCCGTTATAATAAGATTAAATATAATAACAGGCTTCGTATAGGAGAAGTAAATTACTTTTCGAATAAAGATAATTGATTAATTTTTTGAAAACTATATAGGAAGTCGGGTATTTCGCCTTTAATAAAAGGTAATGCCCATTTAAAAGAACGGCCTATGCGAAAGTATTAATTAAATATATTAAAGGGCTTCGTAGATTCGTTATTTATAAAAAATTAGTTAAATCAGTATCAAAATTAATAATAAAATTAGAAGAGGATATTATAATCTTTAACGCCCCCTTTAATTCTTATTTACTTATAATTTTAGAAAGATTATTTATAAAAAGAGGAAAAAGAGGCCGCTTTAAGAAAATTAGCGGCGGCTTTCGGCCGAAACCTATAGGTTTAAATCTAATAAACGTTTATACCTACTCTTAAAATATAAGCGACTATACTTATATTAATTCTATTATTATTGAAACGCCCATCCTTCCACCGTGGAAGCGCTGAGGTCGGGCTCACCAAAGGTGTCATAGCACACCAAAGGTCGTGGTCCGTGAGCCCACCGAAGCAACGAAACTGAAAGGAGCGGCGGTTCTGTCTATAATGGGCCAATATACCATTAATTACGGAGCCCATCGTCCTAATCGGGAAATTTGGAAATTCAGCTGAATTCGAGGCCTGTGCATTAAATACTCCCGGCAACACCTCTTCTCAACGAAAGAATACATCCAAATAAAAAAACCGTCAAAATGTTCGCCTCAATTATACGGTCAATTTAGGGCTTTTTACATCGTGTTACCAGGTCTGGTTGTTGAGAAAAATCGAAAAGAGTAGTTATTGTTCAAATGCGGCCGCGGTCAATGCGACTGTGGTGAATGTGACCGCGGTGAATACGGTGAGCGACCGCGGTGAACGACCGCGGTAAATACGACTGTAGTAAATACGACTGTGGATAGCCGGGCGGCTAAAGGTAAAAAAAAAAAAAAAAAAAAATAAAAAAAAAAAAAAAAAATCATAAAAAAAAATTTTTTTTAAAAAAAATTAAGTCAAAATAGAAAGTAAAAATAATATCATGGGGCGCGAGCAAGCACTAAGGTAAGATGTTAATTATTGTGCGAGGAACTAGAAGAGGAATTTGTACGCATACGAGAACTATATAGGGTATAGTGTAGAGCCCTGTAGTTATGGGTCTACAGGGTGGCACTATGGCTGTATTGTATTTAGACAGCTGTATTCAATTGGCTATATTAATGTAGTATTGTACCCCTATTTATTGATATGGAGTAGGCAATGCCTATAATACTACCTCCTTCCTAAATTAATTCCCGGCTTCGAAATTTATTTAAAACCGTTTAAAAATTATTAATATTTATAAAGTGGGGTATGCTAAGGCGGGTAAGCGTTTGGCGCTAAGCCTCCTATTAAAGGGTTGAATATTAGTTAAAATATTACTAGATATGCCCCTTTTTTAAAGACTATTCGATTATTACTTTAAATAATCCTAAATAGGTTTAGAAAGCTCTTAGTAGTTTTAAAACGTTGTTAGTAGTCTTATAAACTTCCTTTCTATACTTTATTATTATTAACCCCCGACGGGGGGTATTATGGGGATGCCTGTAGTGTAGTGGTATGTAGGGACGCTTATATCTTTATTGGTATCGTAGATTGTAGAGGCCTTCTATTCGAATTTTATTTATAATTGTTGTAATTATTTTTTCTTCATTTTGTAATTATTTCCCTTTTCCTTACTAATTGTAATATAAAATTTTGATTTTGTATAGGCTCTAATTGTTAGCTAGGGGGTGAATTATTAGGGGTAGGAGATATAAGTACGCTGTAAAATGTATTATTTCCTAGTCGCTATTAATAATACTTTTATTGCTATAGTAGGGTATTTATAAGGCGATTCGGTTAGGATACGTAGAATAAGCCGTTACTGAACTCTTTATTTTTTATATCCGCTATGAATATTATTTTACTTATTATTAATTTTATATTCTATTAAACTTACTAATTATTCGCTTCTAGAGTAGCGGTAATAGGGATTGGAGAGGGTGTTTTAGCCGGGGTTTCCTCCTCTTTAGTTTTTAGTTAAGCTTTGAACCCTTTCTTAAAATCGATATATGGTAGTCCTAATTCCGGTCGTTTTTTGTAAAGGTTTTAGATTACTTTTTAGTAACCGTTGAAGTTGGCCGTTAATTACTAGTTTGAGGGGTAGTAAAATTATTTTACTAGGTAATATTATCGTCCTTTAATTTTTTGATAATTTAGGAGTTTTTTAAATTCTTAACGCTTATTTTCTTTAAAGTTATTAATTTTAGTAATTATTATGCCTTCGTTAGTTTTGACGTTAGTTATAAGGTCTTTCTAGCCTGGCAAACCTTCAACGTACGGTTTGATTCTAGATATATTAACGATATAAGTAACCTTTATATTGCTAGGTAGGGCCAATTCTACCGTATATAAGCTAGCTTTTAAAATACGGAAAGGTCCTTTAAAACGCGGTACTGACTTGTTGTGTGGCCTACTAGTTGCGTAATTAATTATATTAAGTATAATTTTATTTTTAACCTTATATTTAAGGGTGTTGGTACGGTTTTTATTCGTTGTTGCTTTGTATTTCGTTTGCGCTTATAAGGAAGAAGTTTTAACGAAGTTTTAAACTTCCTTAAATTATAATATTAATTAGTTAGTATTAAAAATTTATTTTCTTTGTATATTTATTATATTTGGGGGTAGTGGTATAGATAGTTCTGTTCCTATATAGGGGTAGAAATTATGGTTAGCGAAAAAGGGGATTACTTTTATTAATACCGATTTAAGGTTGTTACTTTGGAATTTAGTTAAAGGTAGTTAGTCTACTTAATTATTTTATATTTAGTTAATAAAAGTTTGTAAATATTATTTTATTTTGTATTAATCCTTTCGGTCTACCCGTTTATTTTCTTATAGTAAGGCGTAGAATATTTTAATTTAATGTTTAATTATAAGGATAATTGTTTTTAAAAAATAGAAACGAATTAAATATTTCTATTTAAAATAATGGTATTTAGTAGGCTATAAAGGGTGAAAATGCGATTGATAAATTTCTTTACTAGTTCTTCCGTTATTGGGCCTTTTATAGGGATGAAGTACTGTATTTTTATTAATTTATTAATAATTACTAATACGTATTAATATTCTATTCCCCTACCCGTTTATTATAATTTAGGGAATAGAGTTATGTAGTTAATAGAAATATTACGCTATACTATATAGGGGATAGGTAAAAGTTTAAAAAAATTTACTAGTAATATTCTAGTAGCCTTGGTTTTACTATAGGATATATATATTTTATAGTAGGTATTTACCGCGACGATTATCCTTAGTTAAAAATAATAATATATTAATACTATCGTTTTATTTTTCCCTAAGTAGTTACCCTATACTAAGGAATATATATAGTAAATTAGTTTTAATTAGATTACTTCGTTATTAAAGGGTATTATTAATTTATCTTTAAATATAACTTTATTATTAATTATATAATATTCGGCGAAGGGGATTTTTAATACCTTTTTAAATATTTTAATTAACAATCTCTAAATTTAATAGTTTCCTTAATATCCGCTATTATGAGGGAATTGGCGTAAGCCCGGTCTATTAGGTTATTTGTATAAATACTTAGCCTATTTTTATCCTCCTAAAAATTATTTTCTAGAATATAGATTACTAAGGGTACTCCCGTATTAGATATAATATTTATTATAAAACCTTCGCCATCCGTATCTATTAATTCGAACGAATCTTTATCGAAGTATAATAGGTCGATAAGCGGTTTCTTTCGTACTTTTAACTTATTATCTTTTATATCCTTAGGAATATATTTAGGCTTGCGGCTAAGGGTATTAAATCGTACGTTAATTAATTCCGGCCAGTATTTAATTATAAAATTTAATTTTAATAGGAATTTTAATTACTATATATATTTAGGGAAACGACGCCGAAACCGGAAACGCCGATTTCTAGTCAGGAAGTGCTCCAAAACGAAAACCGACAACGGCAATCGATTTAGGAGGGTTATTTACCCCCTCCGCGATGTCCTACGACGACCGCAGCGATGGCGTTGAGCCGTCGCTGCCGATAACAATTGATAGAGGTGCGAGTGGGCTCGAAAACAGCGTCCACAACCCCTTCGGAAGCATTTCAAAATATAACAACCCTAACGCCATACTTATTATAAAAATTTCGGAAAAGATAGAAGAAGATAATAAAACTATAAAGAAATTTATCGCTATAGCGAATAAAATTACGGATTATACTACCGTATCGACTAATAACCGTCGTTAAATTCGAAAATTCCTTTTCGAATTTACGAAAATTTTTATAAAAAAAAGTAAATCTAAAATACTTAAGGCAAATAAAGCCGCCGAGGCCCAATTTATTATTAAGAAGGATATCGATAATTTAAAGAAATTTATTTCGAAGGAAATAAAGAAAAACGCCTAAGAAGCGCCGAAGAAATAAGCTAATATTGTCCGGAAATTACCGGACAAAGTTAACGCTACCTTCTATTACCTACTTACCATTACTATTAAAAAATCTATCCCTTCTAATTATAAATACTAATTTACTATTAAAAAGGCTTAAATTACCGCCGAATTTACTACGCGTTCGAACGATAATATAAAGTAGGCCGTCGAAAGTACCCTAAAAAAAAGTCCGTATAAAATAGTCTACGCAACTATTAAAATAATAATAAATAGAAATTATATAATTATTTTCGACGAATTAATTAAAGACTAATATTAAAAATATTAAATTTAAATTAAAATAGTCTTTAGAAAAGAAGCCGTTATATCCCTAAATACTATAGCCATTTTAATTAAAAAAGTCCTATAGGCTAATATCGACGCAAAATAACCCGAATTAGTTATATAGGAAATAAAGGCGAAGAATAAGGAAGCGGAAATTATTCGGGTTAAATTTTAGAAAAAATGCGAAGGGGAGGAGAGAGGAATATTCTTAATAGAAATTATAATTACAAAAGCCGCAATTTTCTTCTAAAAAAACTTTTTCCTTTTAAATAGCAGCATATACGTATACGAATTATTTTAAATTATAACCTCCGCTTAATAATACTTTAAATATTAATATTTCGGATATACGGTAAAATTCTATCGTTAAGAAGACGTTTATAACTATTATAATAAAATTAAATATCAAGGGCCGCGTATAGGAAAAAAGAATTACCCTTTAAATAAAAATAGTTCTTTAATTTTTTATAAACTATATAAGAAATTAGGGTATTTCGCCTTCGATAAAAAGAAGTACCCGCTCGTAAGAACGGCCTACGCAAAAATATTTATTAATTATATTAAAAGGCTTCGCAACTTTATTATTCGTAAAAAACTAATTAAACTAATATTAGAATTAATAATAAAATTAGAAAAAAACGTTATAATCCCCAACGCCCCCTCTAACTCCCATTTAATTATAACTTTAAAGAAATTATTTATAGGAAGAAGAAAAAGAAGCCGCCCTAAAAAGATTAGAAATAGCTTTTAGCCGAAATTTATAAATATAGGCCCAATAAATATTAATACCGCTCTTAAAATATAAACGACCGTACCCGTATTAACTTTATTATTATTATACTTTCGGCCGCTATTATTACTTTTAAAAAAATAATACCCCCCTAACCTACCGTTAAATTAGAAGGAAGCCTTTTATAAAGTAATTAATAATTTAATTAAAAATATTCTTTTAAAATATAGGGAAATCGTACGAAAAAGGGAAAACGCTATTCAAATAGGAAGAAACCTACAATATCGTAGTAATTTAAAAGCCGGGTAAGAATTTAAATACGGATATTTACCGGCCGAAGGGTAATAAATATTATAATATCAATTATTTAAAAAAAGGTAGAACAATAATTTATATAAATAAGAAATAGAATTTAAAGGACCTAAATTTCTAAATTAAAAAAAATTAAGCTACAGCAATATTAAAGAATTTACAAAAATTAATAACCGTCTACTCTATTTACTCCCCTGTTTTCTTTTAAAGTACGCTAGAATACTAATAGGGGTTTCCCCTCTTCGAATTCTTCGAAGAGAAACCCTTAGCTAACTAATATATAATCGTAGGGGATTATAATTTCTATTATTCTAATTAGGATTTAAAAAATAAAATTAACCCAAGTATTATAAAATTACTTACGTAAGTACAACAATAAAGATTTAACTTTATTACCCCCTATAAGGAATTAATAAAATTTAAAAACACAATTAGAAGAAAGAAAAATAAAATAATCAATTACATATAAATTTTATAGGGTATCGAGGCCGAATATTAAGGAATATAGCGGTATAAATAAACGGGTTTAAACTATTACCCTTAGGCAATTTAAATTTAAATAAGAAAAAAAATAAGAAAATAAAAATAAAAGAAAAATTTAATTAGAATTTAATAAACGTAGAAAAAATATAGGAAACGGTAGAAAAAAGAATATTAATCCTAGGGGAGATTAAAACAATAAAAGAATTCGAATTAAAATTTAATAAGCTCAACAGCGAATTCGTTAATATTACAAAAGAATTTATCCTATATTAAAAGAAAGGTCGGAAAAAATAAGCGGACTAATAGAATTTAAAGTATAAAACGGTAATAAAAGAAGTACAGCGGAAATAATAAATTTAATTTAGGAATTAGATACCTTTAAATTAAAAAGAATTTGTAGAAGTAGCAATAAAAAAGAAGAAATTTATTATAAAAATTTAAAAAATAAAGTAGTATAATTATATTGTAAATACGTCGAAAAACCCGAATAAACTTTAATTATTAGAGAAGTAAATTAAAATACAAAATTATTATTTAATAAATCCGCTAAAATTATTACCCTTCAAATAAAACGAATAAGTAAACGAAATTAAATTATAACGGTAAAGTAAATATTTTTACCGACCGTTTTTTTCCGAAAGTAAAAATCCCAACGGGCTATTTACCAAATTAAATTCAATTATTAAACGACAATACCCTAATACTTATTAATAATTTAATTACCGAAGAAAATATTTAAGAAGTCCTCTTAAAGATAATATCTAATAAAATATTAAGTATCGACTAATTTTTAAAGAAATTTTTAAAAATATATAAAGAACTATTTAAATAAACAATAATAATTTTCGCTATAGTAAACCTCCGGTTCAGATATTTCCCCCAACAATTTAAAAATACAAAAATAATTATTTTTAAAAAACTTAAAAAAAGTGCCGAATAATAAAAATTAGCCGGAGTATAGCAATTTATATTATTTTTAAATAACGTTAAAAAAATCTTCGAAGCCTTTATAATTAAAAAGTTAATATAAGTAGCTGAAGAATATAATCTCCTCCCAGAAAGTTAAATAAATAACCGGGCAAGCCATTTAATTAAATTCACCGTCCGAATAATTACTAACGCAATCTATACAATATAAAAATTTAAAGCCGTAACATCTTTTATACTTCTCAATCTAAAAGGCGTATTTAATAGAATTAATTATAAGTAACTCTTATATATACTATAAGAAATACGATTCCCAAAATAGATCTTCTAATAAATTAATAATTTTATTACCGGAAAAAGAAGTTCTCTTTTCTTCAACGACGAAACCTCTTAATTTTATAATATTATAATAAACGTACTATAAAACTCTCCCCTCTTATTAATCCTTTTTATTTTTTTTATTACCTTATTATACCGTAAGTTAGCTACTATTTAAAACGTAATTACCGTTAACTTTACTAATAATATTAATATTATTATAGTAATTAAAATTACCAAAGAAAATTATCGGACGTTCTAAGCAGCGTAAGATATTTATTCGGGTTAAGTAATTAAGAGAAGGATAAAATTCGAAGTAAGTAAAACGGAACTTATATATTTTATACGGACGAAAGAATTAAGAACGGAAATTCTTTAAATTAAGGGAATTATATTTAAATTAATAGAATTAATTAAATTCTTTAAAGTTTAATTAAATTAGAAATTTAATTACCGAATATACGTAAAAGTAGTAAAAAAGAAAATAATTATATAAACGAACGTATTAATATAATTAGTAGTAAAAATTTAAAATTATTCTTTTATACGAACGAAAAAGATTTATATTAAATATATTCGGAACGTAATTATATATAGAATATTAGCCTTCTACTAACCAATTAAAGTCTATAATAAATTATAAAAAATAATAATTAAACTAATTAAATATTAAATTAAATATTTAAAAATTATCGTTAGGGCATATAAAATTACGCTAATAAGGAATTTAAAGAGGAAACCTTTTATTTACTATTCGATTTCTATTTTAATAAATAAATTAGGGCCTTCGAAAAAAGGTTCGCCTATACGAATTAAATAAGGTTCGTCCGAAAGATTATAATTTAAATAATTAACCGTATTTAAATAAAGAGGGTAAAAAGTCGGCTACCTACTAATAAATTAGAAAGTAGTACTATTAAAATTAAATAAATTAAAGAATAAATACTAACGGAAAAACTTCTAATAATCGTAATAAGTCTGCCCCTAATAACGGGGGCGCCGCCGCCCTTATTATAAATACTAAAACTAACTACTATAGACTATAAAAGGTAATTAGAAGAAGTAACAATAAAAAAATAAGTATTATACTATAATTATGAATTAGTAACGGCGGTAATTAAATTAAACCGACGGTACGAATTTACTATTACCAATTTTAACCCGAAGTTTAATAATAATACTATAAAACGGTATATAATTAATACGAAACGAAAAAAGAAGAAAGTCTAATAACCGGAAAACGACGACGAATAATACTTATTATTTAAAGTGAAAAATTCCTTTTGTACTTAAGTAAGGACGGAAATTATAAACCTCTAGTCCTTCTTTTTCTAAAAGAAAATTCCGGATATTATAACGCTAATTTATTTTTATAATACGGGTAAAGAAACTTTTACGTATATTATCCTAAATTATTTATAAATAGCCGACTATTAAATAACGGCAACCGATTAACCGTAAACGAAAAAAGAATTCTAAATTTATTTAGATAATAAAACCCGAATTAAGAGAATCCTTTAATAAATATTATAATTTAATAAACTAAACGAATATTATTTAATAATCGAATTAGAAGGAGAATAATATAATAAATTCGCGCGGTATTTATAAATACGTTCGATTATAATATTAAAATAAAAAAATATAAGAGAGACGGGAAGAAGAGGAATTAGATTGCGCTAATTATAATAATTACCTAACTACGAAGGCGGTACTAAAATAACTAATTAATATTCTTCGCGGGCGAAGAATTTACAAAATATATTAAATATTAATTCCTAATTCCTAATAATTTTACAACACTATTAAACTTAATTTTCGTTAGCTAGAAGGGGACTAATAAAGCTATTAACTATTATCGGGGAATTAATATTAATATTTCTTCTATTAAAATTAAAAACGGGAACGGTAAAACAATTAATTAAAAATATTTCGTAATATCCTTTATACTAATAATCTTCGACCTTTATATTCCGGTAGCGAAGAAGGATATTAGGGTTATATAAGAAATCGTCCGCGGTTAAACGCTTACATATATCCTTAAAGAAATTAATATAAGCGCTACAGAAATAACGAATTAAGGGACCGATATTATTCTAAGAACGGGATAAAATAATAACCGCAACCTAAACAGCATTATATTTATTATAATAATTTAACGGAATATTTAATATATATTTTATATTAATAATAGGATAAGTAGCGCTTTATTTACCGGCATTGCGAAGAATATTAAAAAAGAAAATAAAAAGAAAACCGCAGGAGGAAATTTACTCTTAATATTAATATAATAAATATATTCCGCGAAGAGTATATAGAACGTAATTATATTAAAGGACGGGGTACTATAAATATAATTAGTAAACTTTAAATTATAATAGAAGTAAAAAGTATAGTAAATAATATTAATTAATATAATTAGTAAGGAGAAAGGGAAGTAAGTATAAGAATAAAAAGGATTTACCGGCCGGGAAGAAGGTTAAAAGTGGGGTTGGAAATTAATACCCGGATAAAAGCTTAGAATTCGGGTATTAGAAAAGAGGGGGGTATAAAGGAGCGGGCGAATTTAGGGGATAAAAAGTCTATTATACGGACGAAATCGATATTGCGCTTAGTGGTACTATAATTAATATAAATTGCGAAGCTTAGGGGGTTGGATATATAGCCGGGAAGACGGTCGGGAATATAGTTAATAAAAAAGGACGCTATTTTAAAAGCTAGTTAAATAAAGAAAAAGGGAAAGTTCGAAAGATAGCGGCGGAGAAGAATTTTTATATAGAAGGAAAGGAGGGGCCTTTACGCTTATACAAACCTTAGTAGAATTGTAGGAGTTTGGAAAATAATAATGAGGCGGGAGTAAAAATAAATAATAAGGAAGGGACGATTATTATAAGTAGTTTAGGAGGAAGGAACGGCGTACGAGAGTAGTATTTCGATTGTTCTAATATTAAATTAAAAATAATAAAAAGGAAGTAATTTATTTACTAAAGCGGTAGGTAAGTACCGCTATAAATAGAATTAAAATAGAGTAGGCGCGATTTATTCGCAACCGAAAGGAATTAGCGGTTTTTATCCGACGGCGCTTATCGCCGTATAGTTTCCTCTAGAGAACTAGGAGAAGTACTATCACAGGGTTAGCCTATATTGTATATACTGGTAATAGTAGCTCTCTGAGACTATATGTCACCATCTCGGTTGATTGGCTACGGCCTCCCGCCATAGACCTACTAAGGGTTCATAGCTCGAATCCTATAAAAGCCTATCTCCCGAGTACACCTCTATACTTCTCTTCCTTTCCTCTCCTCGTACAATTACGCATATCTATATTTATACTCAACCTTTCGCCCTCTACCCGTAATAGTTAATTGCACCTTTTAACTATTATATTTACAGCGCAAACCTATTTATTACGATTATTTTCGATCGCGCGCGTGCAGGGATCGCCTCGTTACGAATCGTTAAGCCTAGCACCCCTTTAAGCTTCGACAATTATAATTATAATAATCGCCTAATTAAAATTCCAAACCTCCCTTTATTAATACGTAAGGGAAGGTACTCTTTATTTAGTAGATAAGAGATCGCTTGTCTTTAACTACTTCAAACGGTCCTAATAGCGGACCTTTACCTCAAATAGTCCTAGTCGCGGACTTTCACCTCTCTTTATTTCGAACGGTCACCTCTCTTTTATCTTATATCTTATAATAATAACGATCCCGCCCTCTTCTCCCCTAACGGTAATACCGGTAGCGGTAATCTTCCTAACCTTTCTACTCCTACTACTAATAACGGCAACCCATTTAACTTAGAATCGTTACGTTCTATTATTAATACCTTTAATAGCGAGCTTAATATTATAATTTATTACGCCGTACTTTTCGACCTTTTCTAACCCGCTATTACAATTCTCGCTAATCTTTTCGAAAGCTTCGACCAATTAGAAGGTCTCCTAGTCCCGCGCGAATATTTCGAAGTAGTTTTTCTTTTCTCTTAGGCCCCCGCTTTCTATTCTATTGTCGTACTTTTTAATCGCCTTTATTATATTAACCTCGAATACTATAACGATTTTAAAAGTAATTTCTAATATTCTAAGGAGGAATTTAAAATTGCCCGCTAAATAGCCGACGACGCCCAATCTAATTTCGATTAAAAGAATTTCAATTATATTAATTTCAAATCCGCTTATAATACTTTATTCGCGGAATATAATACCTTCAAAGTATAGGCTTCCTCTTCTTCCCCCGTTAATAATATAATTATAAAAATAATTATATCCTCTTCTCTTCGCCAAACGGTAGAAAATCCGCCTATTTTCACAAATAAGGAAATTAGCAGTCCCGCTCGCAAATATAAAATCTTTAAGGCCTAGCATTTTTATATTTAATCTTAATAGAAATACAATACCGCTCTTTACTCTTCTAAAAATATTAGAATTATCTATACCGCTATACTTTTAGGACTTAAAATTTTATCTGGCATTTAGGATAATTTGGACGTAATTTAATTAGACCCCGATAAAGCGAATTAGTATTAGAAGATAAGCGTTGAATTTATAGAATATTTAATTTTTCGTTTTTAGAATATAAATTTCAAAATAAATGCTAGCCGCCGTTTATAAGAATTATATATAAAGAATATATTTTTCGTAGATTTCGAATTTAAACTAACTAATTTAATAAATTTCTATAGTTTTAATAATTCGATAAAGGTCTATTATCTCCGGAATAAAATTAATAAACGTTTCTATAACGCTTTCACTTACCGCGACCTTCCTTCCGATAACAATTTTAAACGTTAATTCGAAATTTATTATAATATCGCTAATAACTTTAAAGACGTAAATTATTATTAGAAAATAATAAACTATTTCTTTAATTCCAATAGTAGTATTAATAATAATAATAATAGCGGAGGTCGCTTTAACGTTAAATTTTCTACTAATAACGTCCTTATTAACTAGGGAAGTAATAAAATAGATTTAGACGCCGTTAATTTCGTAATTTTTATTTATAAGGATATTTTCGACTAGCGTTCTTATAATAGCTTCTACCGTCGTTATGGTAAGCCCGGCTATATTGCCTGCAATTATACTACTTTAATTAATTATAGTTCCTAGAGCCCTTAGTACTCCGCTAGCAAGAAATCGAAGAATAAAGGTCGTAGTAAAGGTCGTAATTAAAAGTAAGTCCGTACCGCCGATATTATTCTAATTGCCCCGGCTATTCTAACCGCCCCCGCCGAGCCCGCTACTAATAGAAAATATTATAACGATTAAGAAAACGCTTAACTTCTATATATAATCGTATACAAAAGCTTAGTTAGGTTATATTTAAAAGACGAATTTTAAACTCTACGGAATTAAAGGGTTTAGAAGAAATTAAAGTTTAATTATTAAATAATTCTACTTCCCTAAATTCAATATTTTTATCTTCTTATATTATAACCCGTTCGTATAAAAACTATTATATTACCTTTATTAATAGTAATTATTCCGCTTTTACGTTTATTAATCGCTCCTTTATTATTAAAAATAACTTTCCCCGTTTCCGATTATTAAAAGCGAAGAAATTCGTTCTTACTAACAGAATAATTAAAAGTATTATTTCTAAAGGAATAATAACTAAATTCCGGATCGGCTATTATAAAAAAACTATTACCTTCCTAATTTATAATATTTCTAAAAAGCACCCAATTATTTTAGGCTTCCTATAAATACAATACTATTAGCTAAAAATTAATTATAAATAATATAGTATATACTTTAATTATACTACTTACCGAGGCTGCTACTTATTAACGGATTTCCCTAAATATTAAACGGTAATACTTAAAACCCTTACCAACCGGGTTTTAATAGCCTCCGTCCGCTAAATACCTATTTCGCCAATTAAAAAGGAAAAAACCGAATTTCCCTCTCCAATTATTAAAAAAGAAGAGACCGAATTTCGCCCTCTAATTATTAAAAAAGAAAAGATTAAGAAAATTACAATAGAGCCCGTTCTAGAACCCTTATCCACTCCCGAACTCCCTCCTACCACTATACCTAAGATCGATCCTAAAACCGGCTACCGTACGGTCCCCGCTCCTATTAAAGCGCTAATAGCCCGGAGGGCTAAATTTAAAGTCGCTATTACCGGTACCGCCGTTCTCCTTATTAAAACTAAGAACCCCGCGCTTTACGAGCTTTATATACATATAAGTAGCTGCCGCGTTTTAATTAGCGCGAATCGCCCCTAGTACCGCCGTCTTCGTAAGCCCGATTATAAATTTAACTCTAGTAATATTAAGGTATTTAATGTAGCCGCGTTCAACTTTATTTACGAGAAGGAATAGTTGTAGCCGTACGTTACGAACTACACCGAAATCAAAAGGCTAGCGGCTATAGCGGATCTTTAGGATTTAAATTTAACCGAAGAAATAGTTAATAATATTATAGAAGGCAATAAAAGGAAATATAAAGAAAATTTACCCCCCGCGCTCTATAATTTTATTAACAAAATAATTAGTATTTATACTTTAAAAGATATTCGCGAAGCTATAATCCTAGCTAAAGCGGTTAACTTTACCGGAAACTTCGAAACCGACGCGCCTATATACAAGGAGATTATCCAATAAATATACTTAACTAAAGTCGACGAAGAAGATATAAAGAAGTTTTTCAATAAAGTAAACCGGCCGCTAAAAATTAAGGAGGAAATTATCGAAATTTTAAACCGTTCTAAGGGACGGAGGTATATTAGCGAGATTACCGCTTTCTTACCCTCGCTAGCGGAGGAAATCCCTCCCTATCGTTCGTACGATTATAAAATCGAATTATAGTTAGGAGAGCAACCTCCTAATATACGGCCTCGACGTATATTACCTATAGAAATAATCGTTATTAAAAAATAGATTAATAATAATTTGAGGAAGAAGTTTATCTGGCCGTTATAATCTACGGCCGCTTCCCCCCTCTTATTAGTTAAAAAACCCGGAAGCGGAGTCCGTATTTATATAGACTATTATAGTATTAATAATATTACATTAAAAATATATTACCCGTTACCGCTAATTAAAAAGACCCTTAATATAATTTGTAAAGTAAAGATTTTTACAAAGCTCAATATTATTATTATATTTAATAAAATCCGTATTAAAGAGGGGTATAAATAGTTTACCGCCTTTATTACCTACTTCGGCCTCTACAAATTTATTATATATCCTTTCAGTTTATAGGGCGCGCCGGGAACCTTTTAAAATTATATTAATAACGTTTTATATAATATTCTCAACGTTTACGCTACTATTTATTTTAATAATATTTTAATTTATTCCGATAACGAAGAAAAATATAAAGAATACGTTAGGGAAGTCTTATAAAAGATAACTAAAGCAAGACTTTAAATCGATATCGATAAGTACGAGTTCTATATATAGCGAACTAAGTATTTAAATTTTATTATTACCCTAGGTAGTTTCGAAATAGACTTAGAAAAGGTTTCTATAGTTATAATATAGGAAGTTCTAGATTCTAAGAGGTCGCTTTAGCGCTTTTTAAGCTTCGCCAACTTCTACCGTCGTTTTATTAAATATTTTTCTATTATCGCTAGCCCGTTATACAAATTAATTAAGAAAACGGCAGTATAAGAATAGGAAGAATAATATTAAAGATCCTTCGAAGTATTGAAGAAAGCTTTTATAAGCGGACCCGTACTTCGGATTTACAATTAGTTAAAATAGACCGTCGTAAAAACGGATATTTTTAATTAAATATATAGAAGTACGTTATTATAATATAATAATAATAATATCCTTCGCCCTATCGCTTATTTTAATTAGCAGTAATTTTTAGCCGAATATAATTATAATATTTACAATAAGGAGTTATTCGCTATTATTAAAGCCCTAGAAGAGTAGCGCCCCGAATTCAAAAGGGTATAATAATTATTCGAGGTCCTTACGGACTATAAGACTTTAAAGACCTTTACGACTAATAAATAGCTAACTCCCCGCTATATACAGTAGTCCCATTTCCTTTCCCGGTTTAACTTTATAATTAAGTACCGACTAAACTCGTTATAAGTACGACTTAACGCCTTAAATAGGAAGCCGAAGGACTTACCTAAGGACAAAACCAACGAACGGCTACTAACTAGAAATAAGGTTTTATTCGATTATAATATTTGTATAAACGGAACTTTTATTTTAAAGAACGGAGAAGAGGTTATTAACGTCGGAACTAAATATATTTACAACTTAAAAATAATAAATAATAAATCTATTAATAACTTAATTATAGAGAATTACGAAAAATTAGTATTTTTATAAAATTTGTTCGCTTACTTATCGGACCCTAATCGCCGTACGTAATTTAAGGAAGTAAAGGATTATTTAAAAAAAATATTTTTTATTAAATATAGGGCAATATAAGGACGAATATACTTTCGAAGTACTATTATTATCAACCCTAATAATACTAAACTTTAGCTCTAATTCCTCCGCCGTATATATAATTCGCCGTTTATTAATTACCTAAGTCGTAAAAAAACCTACTCGTTATTCTTTCAATCTTTCTTTTAACTAGGGATATTTAATACCGTTAAGGCCTACTATAAAGCTTACCTATTATATATTAAATTTAAACTGTTATAATATTCCCTTTATAGATTCCTAAAACTGCTAGCAATACTTTTTACCCTATAGAAGAATATTTCCATAAATTACGTTACCCCTTTAATACCTTACGTACGTCGGGAATAGGAATTTAAATACATAGCCGTCGTTGTTAATTGCCTAACGAAAATACGATATTTCATTCCTATAGTTAATTTTATAATCGAAGAACTAGTAAACCGGTTTATCGAAAGGATTTATAGCATTTACAACTTACCGGATTTTATTATATTAAATTATAGCTCCTAATTCGTTTTACAATTTTAGAAAATTCTATCCTCCTATTTGGAAATAATTCTCAAACCCTCTTCCGCGTTCTACCTAATTACTAACGGCCAAACGGAACGTATTAATATAGAGATAGAAAAATATCTTCGTCTCTATATTAATTAGGCGTAGGACAATTAAGTAAACTAATTCCCAATTACGGAATTTACTAGTAATAACCTAGTTTTTAAAATAATAGGAGTATTTCTTTTTTTTATTAACTATAATTTTTACCTTCAGATAAATATTAAATTCATAAAGTTATATCCGCTAAACCTATTAATTTAATAATAAATTGAATATTTTAAAGCTAATAAGGTAGCCAACCGTTTTAAAAAAGTACTAAAGTATATTATAAATTAGGTAAAGCAAATTCAATAATAATACAAAGCCAACGCTAATATTCGACGAACGGATACCCCGAAGTATAGAACGGGAGATAAAGTCTTATTTAATACGGAAAACTTCAATACTAGCCGCCCGTACGTAAAATTTACCCCCTTTTATAAAAGCCCGTTCAAAATTATTAAAGCAAATAATTATAGAATTATATTTAAATTCCCCGTCAATATAAAATATAATCCGACTTTCTATATTAATAAAATTAAACTATAAGCCGAAGTAAATATTCCGGGACAATTAGAAATATAAAAGGATATTCGTACAAATTAAAATCGTAATATAAAAAAGATTAATAACGAAAAGGATTCGGTAGAATAGGATTTCATTAAAATTAATAGTTGCCGTAAAGTAACCAACGGTCGTTAAAAATATTTTATCGTTTAAGTACTACTTTATTAGCCTTTATAATAACCGCGTACTAATATAACTATATCCCCTAATACAATACAACAATTTTACGAAATATACCCGGAGGTTCTAATACCCCTAAATTAACTAATAGTAAAACGGAAGCGGAGGAGGACTCTAAAGGCGGAAGAAATATTAAAGCCGGCTATAGAAGCGGAGGTTCTACGAATAAAGTACGAAAGGAAGCCGCCGCAATTAGCGGCTATAAAAGTTTTTTACAATTAGATTAAACGTTTAATAAGGTTATTTATTATTTTATATAATTTTAATTAACTATATAGCTTCTTTTAAGCAGGGGTAGTATCACAAGGTTAGCCTATATTACATATACTAGTAACAATAGCTCTCTAAGACTACATATTACTATTTCGGTTAATTGGCTGCGGCCTCCCGCCATAGACCCACTAGGGGTTTATAGCTCGAGTCCTATAAAAGCCCATCTCCCGAATACACCTCTACACTTCTCTTCCTTTCCTCTCCTCGTACAATTACGCATATCTACATTTATACTCAACCTCTCGCCCTCTACCCGTGATAAGTACCCTATGCTAATAAGGCGCTATAGATAAGTAGCATAGGGAATAAGACTATTATTATTATATATATTTAGGGGTGAATTTCTTTGTAATGTTAAATATCTTTAAGTTCTTATAGTTTATAATAATTTCGAAAGGTTAGGCTACGCTTTCTAATTCGGGTTTCTATTTCTTTAGTACTTTATTAACAGTTAATAATTCTTTATTATAAATATTATAATTATATTTAATTATAGAATGCTTAGCCGAAAAGTAGGCGATTAGGTATAGTTTATTATCGTATAATTGATACCGCTCGTTGACTAGTTAAAAGCGTCGATTTTAATAACGGTTAGTTTTTCCTAATTGTAGATTTTTAAAATTAGTACGGTTGTGAATACTGTTTTTAGGGCTTTAAAGGCGTTATTATATTCTTTATCCTACTTCTAATCTATCGTTTTCTTTATTAATTTGTATAGTAATTTACTTATACGTAAAAAATTAGCAATAAACTTCCTATAGAAGTTAATAAAATTTAAGAAACGCTATAATTATTTTTTTATTATAGGCGCCTCCTATTTAATAATAGGCTTTACTTTTTTTAGATCTATTTTAATACCCTTAGGGGTAATAATGAAACTTAAATATTTAGTCCATTAAATATAAAATTCGTATTTATTAATATTAATTTGCAAGTTTACGTTAATTAAATATTATAGAACTTCCTTAATATATTTAACATATTTTTCGTATATTTCTAAGAAGATTAGGACGTCGTTAAAGTATATTATTATATAAATATCTAGGATATCGTGTAAAATATAATTAATAAAGTTCTAGAACGAGGCTAGAGCCTCCAATAAGCCGAATAGATAAATTAGTAATTCGTAATATCACAGAGTTAGACCTGTGATGTGCTGTACTGCACTGACCGCACATGTACTATACCGACTAGAGCCCAGAGCTCTAATCGTACACATCAGCCATATCACCATTACGTGCAGCCTCACGTGCGCGCGCACGGACTGGCCACTAAGCTCTCGCCTATATAGCCAGTCCTCTATATACACTTTCCTTTCCCTCTCCTCATATAATAACGTATATCTTTCCCTACTTATAATAGTACCCTCTCGCCCCGTAATAATTTATTATATTTAACTATTATACTACGTGCGCTTACTTTATAATAAGAAGAAGATTGTTCGTATTATTTTAATCGCGGTAATTAATTAAATAAGATTCGACCCTACGTAATCCCGACTTCGAATCGCAATCCTAGCCGTTAAACTAAGTAACTACCAAAACGAATATTACCAAAATCGTTCGCACTTTTTTTTCCCTTATACCTACCAAAATATTTAATTTAACGATTAATATCTATTAATTCTATCGCCCCGCATTCTCTACCTATAATAGACAATTTTCTTATTATTACTATAGTTAGCGTACTTGCGGCCTCGGATCCCAACTATCGAAAATAGTTCTCTACCCTTATATAAATTTTCGAAGCCCTTAACCATCGTGTGATTAAAGTCTTAATCTTTATTACTAACGCCTTTACTCTTACTTAGCTTCCCGTCTTTTAAGTAGTTTTTACTATATTCTACTACTTTCTTTAAAACAATATAATTGCGGCTAAAGCCTAGGCCTACGAAGTAAAAAAGGACTTTAAATAATTTTAATACGATATTATTCGCCTTAATAATAATATAGCTATACTTTAAATACGAATTCGCCTTTACGAGCAAGAATATAAGGAGGCTATCGCCATTCTCCAAATTAAATACGAAGGTTAGATTAAGGCTAATTACGTATAAATCAATACTCTTAACGACGAAATTGCTGCTATTAGGAAGGAACTTAGCAATTTCTGCACCTTGTTTAAATAGGCCTACGAAAAGTAGAGTAATAAATACTAAAAGGTTATTAATGATCTTCATTAGCGTTTTATCGCTATAGGCATTCTAGCTCCGCCTATAATTCCATTTATTATTTTAATTCCGCTACCGCCTTGCGTTCTAACTACCCTGCTCTTCGACGAGTCCCCCGAAATAAATGACAATATAATGAATAGTAATAATTATAGGTCGGTATTGCGAATTACTATTTCTCCCGCCTTTAATAGTAAGGGTACGTCGATTAAAAGGGCCGTTAAATATTGCGCCTAGCACCTTCGTATTAAATTAATTTAAATCAATAAATTTTAAATTTTCGTTAACGAACGTACTAAATTCTCCCTTATTGTATATTCTATTAAGGGGCCCCCCTTCGAAGCTATTAAAACCGAGTTTAATAAAGCCGTTATTAGTAAGCTAACTAAATAGAATATAGCTTTCGATTTAATTGTAGAATTTAATAAGAAGTACGATAATATTAATATCGTTATTAAATTTCGCCGCTCCCTAGAAGAGTTAAAGATAATTAAAACTATAAAGTAGCAGGACTTTAAAGAAGCTTTCACCCGCTTAAATAATAAATATAGTTTCGATAATAGTATAAAAGTTTATTACTTACGCTAAAAGATTACGGACCGTATTTGTACCGCCTTTATATATTAACGTCCCCAACCCGTTAATAATAATTATATAAAATAATTAGAAGCCGCCTACGATTTGGCTAAATAATAGAAGGATAATAATTAGCGCTAGAAGAACGCTAACCCCTTCTATAAGCCCGCAATTATTAGTACCGCTTTAACCTCGGAACTAATTATAAACTAGGGCGGCACCGCTATAAATTTTAATATTATAATAGCGTTAAACGTCTAAATCTCCTATATTATCAATAATAGTATTTTCGAATATCGTATAAAAACGGGCGTTTATACTCATTATAATAAAAAGGGTTACTATTCCGCTAATTACCGTAACCGTATTAATTTTAATAAGGAGGTTAAAATTCGTAATAAGAATAAGAATAAAAACGGTAGTAATAATACTAATACTACGGGCGGCAATAGTAATACTAATAATAACGGCCAATAGTAATAATGCGGTAATAACGGCTAATAGTAATAACGTAATAATAACGGCTAGTAGTAGTAGCCGGCCTAAGGTTAGTACGGATACGGCTAGTAACGCTCTAATTACGGCGGCTACTAGGTTAATACTATTAATGGCGTGCCGATAGGCGCCCTAATAAATATTCCAGCTCCCGGTCCTAGCGGATACTATTATTCGATCCCTATTTACTAACTTAATTTCGTTAGTCCTATTATAAATGACGAAAACGGCTTAATCTAAGGCTAGGGAAATGTGTAACCTCCTAGTTAAATTGCACTTAGAGGTACCCGTCTATAGGATAAGTGTCAAAATGTATGCAAAAGAGAGTGGAAAAGGCCATTATCATTCAATTGTCTAATGTAAATCTACGATGAGACTGCCTTCCTTTTATACCTGCTTGCCTTATCTACCCTCGAGATACCCTTGTCTACCCAGGTACCGGTACCTTGTGAAGTTCTGCTTACAAGGCTAATAAGGCTTAATACTATAAGGGTTTATAATATTTGCTACTCCCCCTCAATAGACACGAATAATATTGAGACTCCCCCTTACTCTATACCCTTCGTCAATATTCGTCTTTACTATTACTAGAGTCTAACTCTTATTCGGTAAGTAAATTAGTAATACCCGTATCTTTTTCGAACCTCCCGTATACCCTACTTATATCGATAAGGCTAAAACTATCTTTAAAACGTAAGAACTAATTTTTAGCAAGCGGTTTAATCAATCTATTAATTACCTATTCCTTTATAAGGATATAAACGAACTCTACTAAACTATTTTTAACCTTTTTACATATAAAATACTATTAAATATTAATATATTTTGTCCGTTAATATTATATTAGGTTACTTATAAGTAATATAGCTCCTTAGTTATCGCAAAAAATAACGACAATATTTCCTACTTTACTAATATTATTACCTATTTTATTTCCCCTTCGAAGATTAGAATTAAATTCTATATATAGTCTATTCAACTAAATCGCCTCTTTTATCGCTAGTATCTACCCTATATACTCTACTTCTATTAATAATAGTACTACTATTTACTATCTCTTTAAATTCCAATTAATCGATCTACTATTAATATTAAAAATAAAGCCCGATATTAACTTTCTAATATTATAATCCCTAACTTAATTAAAGTCTAAGAATCCTTTTAGGGCTTTCAATTCCCCCTTAAACGTTAGGGCTAAAGATTTCGTACCTTTTAAGTATTTGAAAATACGTTTAAACGCCCAAAAATATAATTTAAAAGGGTTTATTAAATACCGGTTAATTATAGAGATAGCGTACGCAATATTTAACCTAATACTAAATATAATATATATTAACGAACTAATAGCTAATTAAAATATAATAACTTTAACCTTTTTAGCGGTCTATCCTTCGTCTACCTTTTTAAAACGGTCAATTATTATTAGGGTATCTATAGGGTTATATAATACTATACTGAACTAAGCAAGGATTTTATTAATATATCCCTATTAATTAAAATAAATAATTTTCTCCCGACGATCTCGAATAATACGGATATTAAAATAGTAGTAATAGGGTTTAAAGTCTATTATTTAGAACTTTATATTTAATACTTCTTTCTAATTCTAAATTTTAACCTTATCCTTTCTTATAATTAAAAGGTCGTTAACGTAAATAGTAATAAAGATACTATCGTTATAGTAAATACTATAATCGGTAATAATAGGTTTAAACCTTAGGTTTTTCAGTACTAGTATGAAAGTATTAAACTAGACCCTTAATACTTATTTAAGCCTATAGAATACTTTATTTAACTTGTATACTTTATTTATACCGTCCCCGAATTCTAGAAGTTATTCTATATAAATAGTTTCTTCAACGTTTCTATATAGGAACGCAATTTTAATATCTATTTATTCAATTTCTAAGTCTAATATAATTGCGATTACAAATAGGATTTTATAATTTATTAATTTAATAATTAAGGCGAAGGTTTCGAAGAAATCTATTCCCTCAATTTATTTGTACCTACGTACTACCTAACGCGCCGGGAAAGAAACATTCGCACACATCGTCTTCGGGTGCTTGAGAACGGAAGAACACTGGACGACGGAGCAAGAGTGGCCTCAGACTCAAGAAGAATTGCAGAAACACCTTGACGACGGACGCAAAGCGGAGCGAATCTTATCGTGGGCACTCCGGTTGGGAAGATTAAACGAGTACCGATTGGCAGTGGAGATGGAAAGGGAGTATTGCGAGGAGGTCGCGATATATTTATGATTATAATCACACTACTAGAACACAGTTTTGTGTTCTGGTGATGGGATTGAGAGCGGATTGTTCGCTGGAGCGGTGGGTGTGCACCGCAACAGCTGGAAACTGGAAGGAGCGGTCGCGAGTCAATCGTGACCTTACGTAGCGGGGGTTTTAGTCCAGCGGCGCTTATCGTCGCAAGGTTTCGCCTACCGAAAACCAGGAGAAGGACCTCATGCCAGATTGGCACTGTATTTATATATAGCTAAGGAATAAGAATAATAATAATAATACGTACTACCTAACGAATTTTTCGTCTAATAACCTCGTTATTTAGTCTACGTTTAAGCCTATAAACTTATTTACTACGCAAAATATATATATATAGCGTAACTTCAATTAGCTCCTATATACCGTTTTTAATAAATAATATATATTCTTCCTTTATTACTTCTAGCTAGCTATCCTAAAAGAAGCTCTCCTTTACTTCCTTTAATAATTTAAATTCTATTAACTCTTCTACGGATTCTCTAGCGAATAATATATAATATTAAATGGGGTAAGGGTATTCCGGGATTTTATTTCGTAAAGGGTATTTTAATTCTAAATACCTATTAATATTATTTTAATTATTCGGCGAAGGGAATATAATTAAAGGTGGAAGTAGCGTTTACGTTATTTATATACTAATTTCGATATATAATTCTATATTTACTATTAAACGTCCTAAAAATAAATTATTTAATACCGGCTAATACCCTATATGTACAATTCGTTTAATAATAGACTTTTATCTTTAATATTTATAGAGTAGAAATTATATTATTAGGGAGCCTATAACTAGTAAGTTAGGAGATTTTTATTTACCCCTAGGACTCCTTAGCCTACCCTAATTAATTAATTACCTACCTTAATCCGGGGTCCGGGGTCGTCCGTTCCTAAGACCCGCTTACTTACTTCCGAAACCCGTTAGCCTACCTTTTTTTTAGAGCCGTAGTACCGGGTAGACTTACTTACTTACCCCCGTTTAATACTTAGCTGGGAGTATATAAGGAAGCTTTTCCAGTTGTATAATAGTTATACAACGGTTTCTAACACCTGCAGCGTTGGTGCAACGATTTAATAAGCTACAACCGTATTGCAACCGTTCTACAACCGTTGCAACATCTGCAACCGTGCTGCAACCGTTGCAAGATCTGCAACTATAGGATTTGAACACATATGACGTAATTGGACCCACCTTTTTGAAAAATTTCTTATAGGAAAGAAAATTTATAAAAGGAAGTTGCGAGGGTTGTTTCTTGCAAAAACGACCCCGTTTTCTCTTCACTAATAACCCTAACCCTAAATATAAAAACGGTACTAAAATGAGCGCTATTTCTTGGCGGTTATTTTGTACCCGGCTAGAGGTCCGTGCGCCCTCTATTTAACGAGAAATCTTGGTTTAAAAAATTGTTACCGAACGGGTCTTGAAGAAAAAAAAAAAAAAAAATTTAAAAAAAAATTTAACTTCCCCTTTATAATTAAGAAAACCCAGCCCTTTCTTCAAGAAATTTAGCCTAATGGCCAAGTGGTTAATAAAGTAGTTCTTTGTCTTCAGACTCTTGTTCGATTCCTCACTGTGACAAAAATTTTTGTTCTTTTCAAGTTAGAAAAAAAAAAAAGAAAAAAAAAAGAAAAAAAAAAAGAAAAAAAAAAAGAAAAAAAAAGAATATTAGCCTAGATTCGCGATTTCCCCTTCTAAAAGAAATTTTTTGGCAATTACGTCATATGTGCAAAAATCCTATGGTTGCAGATGTTGCAACGGTTGCAGAACGGCTGCAATACGGTTGCAGCTCATTAAACCGTTGCACCACCCTATCCAAATCTGCAATAGTAGTAGATCTCTATACCGTTGTATAACTATTATACTATAGTAATTTGAACCCTTATATTGATAAGTAAGTATTATAACGTCGGTTTACTCTTCCATAGCGCCGGTATTGGGTAGGGATTAGCGCGGACTCGGGGTTATTTAAATAGTAGAATTTCTTATCCCGCATCTAATTAATATAATTTCTATTTCGAAATAAACGTTATTTAATTTAATCACTCGTTTATTTAATATTAGTAACTTATAGATTATATATCCTTCAAAGCCTAGAAGTATATATTTGACCGCCTTTTTATCTATCTTCTTCTAATAAACTTAAATAGAATTATATCGGTACTATAGTTAAGGAATTAGGTTATAAAGATTAGGTTAATACCAAGTTTAAAGGTAAAGAGAATATTTTTAAAACGAGCTATAGTAATTATACTATTAAAAATACACTTCTTTTCTACATCGCCAATACCTAATATTAGAATTTTTATACTACTAATACCTATAATAGATCCGCTACTTAATTCGAAAATAATAAAATTATTCCGAACGGTTATTATATACTATCCGTAACCCGAATCGAAGAAATATACTATTTAAAACGAACAAAGGTCTTTATTCTTCATCCCGTCGTAAAATATACTATTGTCCGGTCTATTTAGAACTAGAGTTTATATTCTTTAATTTAATTGTAAATAAGAAGGGATAAATTAGTTCCTACGCTTACGTTTATAATAAAAGCTTATTAGGTAGGGGTAATTACAAGAATTAATATTGAAAATAGATTTCTATCCTTTTTCTTCTATTTACGGGCATTATATTCTTTTTTTAATTCTAAGTAGAAATCCCAATAACCCTCCTTATTATAATATTTCTTATTATAATAGGTATAAAATTTATTGCAAAGGTCGTTAATTAAGGGTATTAATATTATACTCCTCTTTCTCGCTAATATCGCTACTATATTATAATTACCTTCGGCGCTAATACATATAAATTCGCCCTTAGTAAAGCGGACTATATTTTAGAAGGAAGGGAGTTTCTTATTGTAAGTAGTTTAGAAATTAGTTTTCTAAACGCTATATTATTCTTAGTTAAATATTTATAATAATTTTAAGATTAGCTAGCTCTCGGGTAATTTATATTCTGTATTAATTATAATATATTCTTTTTATAAAAATAAAATCTTTTAGCCTAGAGTTCGGACTTTATTAAAGTTAACGAATTTTAAATTGTCCTATTCCTATTAAATTCGCTATAAAATACTAATACCTTCGTCTAAATACTCTTCTTTAGCCTTAGCGAAGAACCTAATTATAATTATCTATCCTTCTAATAATTTTTCGGCTATTTTATTGAGAGTTGTATAGAGGATTTTAATACAACGATGTTATTTATTTTTTTAAGCCTTTAAAAAGTCGATAAAAACCGTATCCTTAGTAGAATAAATTTCCATAATATCGAAACTACTTATAATGTCGATTATAAATAACTAAAATCGGTTTTAGGCTTTATAATTATTTTTTCCGTCTAATTTTAGACTAGTATTAATATTAATACTAATTAGGAAAATCGGATTAAATGTAATACTCAATCCTATAATAGTCGGAATAATACGTAAGACTACCGGGGCTATAGTTTTAGCTCCGGCGCTACAAGTATTATTATCGCTAAATTCGTCCGGGGTTACGGCTCTAATTCCGTTTATCTATTTATTAAAAATATTAAATTATTCGTTAAAGGCCTTAATAATACCCTTACAATCTTTATTATTATTGGTTCTAATATGTAGAGCTATATTAATAGGGTTATTAATTATTTAGCATATAGGATTAATAAGGTTATTATAGAAATAAATTATTCTAAATTAGAATAGAAAAGCCGTTTATATCTATAAATCTAGGTATCCCTTAATATTTAGGGATCTAACCTCGAATTTAAAGAATTCCCTATTACTTAATAATTTAATCTTATTAACTATCTTTACTTCGAAATCCTTTAGTATTAGGGAAAGTATCCTAGCCGCCTAGAATATACTATCGCTTTCGGCACTTATAAAGTCCTATAAATTACTGTATTTTAATAAGCGTTTAATAGTCTTAACTAACTATAGGAATTCGTTTTATTTTATAGTACGTATAATAGTTAAAGTTTAGATAGGACGGTCGCGTCTATATCGATAATTACGTCGGCTACTACCCTTACCCGCTTCCAAGCTATTATTTACTTCTATTTCTAATATAAAATAAAATTAGCAATTTAATTTTTATAATAAATGGATAAATACCCGTTTTTTAGTATATTTTCCTAATTATTTTATAATATCTTTAGTATTTTGGACAATAGACAATACGAGGGAGACGGGATAGAATATATTTATTCCGCCCAATTAAAATATAAGGTTAAGATTAGGTTTCGGCTCGTTTGCAATAGAAAAACCTATTTACCAATATACTAAATTAAATACGGTTTAATAGCGTTTAATCCGTAGTATCGGTATAAGTTGCCGTGTAGCGGGAGCCGGGCTTATAACCTGTCAAAATATATGCAAAAGAGAGTAGAAAAGGCCATTATCATTCAATTATCTAGTATAAATCTACGATAAAACTACCTTCCTTTTATGCCTACTTGCCTTGTCTACCCTCGAAATACCCTTGTTTACCCAGGTACCGGTACTTTGTGAGGCTCTGCTCACAAGGCTGATAAGGCTCAACACCATGAGGGTTTATAATATTTGCCAATAAGGAGGAGGATAAAGATAGGGGCCAGTCCCTATTCGGTTAGATATTATTAAAATAAATAAATTTTCTATAAATAATTGTTTTAAATATTCTAATTTATTAAATCTTTTTATTTATCTTTCTTATAGGCCGTATAAATTGTACTATTCTACTTTCGTCGATAGTAGCTATACCGCTTTCAATTTTATTAATCGTTATTTCGTATTTTAATATTAGCTTCCCTTCTTCAAATTCCCTATCCCTAAACTCCTATACCTCGCTAATAGCCAAGCGAAAAGGAGTATTACTTATTTTATTAAGTTAATAATATAAGTAGGCGTTTATTACAAAGTTATCGATCTATTTATTTACAATTTCGTAGAAGATAACCTAATTATCTTAAGTTATTTATAATTCGTTTATTACGCCCCCGGTATCGATTAGCCTAATAATTCTCTTTAATTTAATTCCGCTTATAAATAATAAAATTACCTCCTGCGAAGGAGCTCTAGCCGTTCTATTCCGCTAGCAGTACGGCATTTCATACCGCGCTCTAATAAATTTAAGCCTACAATTAAAGAAATCTCGGATAAAGGCGAGTTAGAACCCCCCGATTTATAAGCGGACCCTAAGGCCGTTAGGAGGTTATTTATTTTTACTATAGTAAGGCGAATTATTCGATAGTACTTCTCTTATTTTCAATATAGGGTTATAAACTATTAGGGTACAATATTTATTAATAAAATTAAAGGTAGGAGCGCTATTATACTTTTTACCCTACTACGACCCGTCGTAGGAATTCCCTATATAGTATTAATCCCGTACCGGATAACTAGCGGTATCCGTACTAAGGCTATAGACTACTATACGCCCGTTAAGTTCTATAGTATCCTAACCGGTCCTATTAACCCTAACGATATTAAGGAGTTTTTAGCGGCCAATTTTAATTAATTGGCTAAAATATACAAATTCTAAATTATCCGTACAATTAGGGCTAATTTAGAAGAGGATATCCGATGGTTAATAAAAGAGGACGCGAAATTAGAAAAAGAAAAATTCGTTCTTAATCCTTAGAATATAAGTAATAACTTTATAGCGGATATAATTAAAGAAGTATTATTAGGTAGAAGCTAACGGCTTAAATACTTTTTCGGTAGTAAGTATTACCGCTAAATTAATAATTTAATAAATAATAATAACGAAACTATATTAAAAATTATAAATATAACTAATTCTATTATAATTAATAGTATAGACAACAACTTCCCTTACTATAAAAAGGTAATTAGCAAATACTTCGTAATTAATAATATCGCCATTAATAAGATTACGTTAAAGGATGCAATTAAATTTTACGAAAAGGCGGACAAACCCCCTAAAACAGTCGCAAAAATCCAAGCCAAATTTCTATAGCAGTACTGGCATTATACCCAAACCTTTTTACAAAAGGGTGTAGATATCCTCCCTCCCTATAAAGTTTACGATTTAAAGTTCGAACTCCGACCGGGAGCTACACCCCCCGCTTCTCACGGCTATACTTTTAACCCCGACGAATTTAACGTTATTAAAAAATAAATTAACGATATACTTAAAAAAAAGTTCATTCGGCTGTCCTAATCAAAAACTTCCGCCCCGCTCTTACTTATTAAAAAACTAAGAGGTAGATTTTGCATTTATATTAATTACTGCGGCGTTAATAATATAACTTTTAAATTTTATTACCCCCTCCCGTTTATTAAAGAAACCTTTAACGCGATCTACTACGTTAAGATTTTTACGAAGTTCAATATAATCGTTACCTTTAATTATATTTATATTAAGTAAGGTTACGAATAGCTTACTATATTTATAATATAGTTTAATTTATTCGAATCTTTAATTATTCTTTTTAATTTATAAAGCGCCCTAGGGGCTTTCTAAAATTACGTTAACAATATCCTATACAACATTTTCGACGTCTACGCAACCGCTTACTTCGATAATATCCTTATTTATTCGGACAACGTTAAGGACTACGAATAGTATATTAATAACGTTCTTAATAGACTAATAAAAGCGGGCCTCAATATTAATATTAATAAATATGAATTCTATATAATAAGGACGAAATACTTAGGCCTAATTATTATATTTAAAAGAATCGAAATAGATTTAAAAAAGGTTAAAATTATTACGGATTAATAAATACTGGAATTAAAGAAGTCTCTATAATCCTTCTTAAACTTTATAAATTTCTACCGATAATTTATAAAAGAATTTTCTATAATAACCGCCCTACTTTATAAACTTACGAAGAAGGATACTAACTAGTCTTAAAACGACTACTACTAAACTACTTTTAAAACTCTTAAGAAAGTATTCTCGGAAGGCCCCGTTTTAAAGATCTACAATTAGACTAAGAAGATTGTAGTTAAGACAAATACTTCTAATTAGGCTATAGGCGGTACCCTTTCCTAATACGGGGATAATAGTATCCTCTACCCTATCGCCTACTTTTCGGCTAAATATAATTCCTAAGAATATAATTACAATATATACAATAAAGAATTATTTGTAATCATCAAGGCATTAGAGGAATAAAGGCTAGAACTAGAAGGAGTTTAATAACCGTTCGATATCTTTACAGATTATAAGAATCTTTAAATATTCACGATTAATAAGTAACTTATTTAATGCTATATATAATAGTCCCAATTTTTATCCTAGTTTAATTTCCTAATTAAATATACGCCGGGCTCAAAGAACCTTTGTCCAAATACCTTGAACTATAAGCTTAACGACCGCTCTAACGGGGAGGAAGATAATTATTTAATTACCTGTAAGAAAACGCTATTCGACCCCTCCTAATTTAAAGAGGGTTACTTCGAATCTAATAATCTAGTAGTAGGCTTCTCGCTATATTTATTAGGCCCAAACGAATTAAATACCTTATTAATTAACAATCTAATTCGTATAAATTATAAGACGTCTATTTTCTTATAAGAATTAGTCGCCTCCCTTACTAGCGGAGCATATTAATAGTTAACTAATATTAAGAAAGTCTTTTATAAGGCCTTTTTAAAATGTTACGTCGTTAACAATATTATAAAGTAGCGGGACTAGGTTATTATTAATCTTTATAATAAGAATCTCTAATTCTAATTAATTAGCTATTAATATAACTCTTTAAAGGCCGGCTATCCTAGTTATAATATAATTTACGAATTATTATAAAGAGATTTCTATTAAGAGGGGATATATAATAATATACGGCTTTTTTATAAAGGCTATTTACTGTACGTAAAGACCAAGTTTTTAAAGAAAGGTTTAAGCGGATATTTTAAACCGGTTATAATCGTTCTTACACTATAGACCAATATTTTAATCGACTATATTACGCCGCTACTACTAAACACTTATTTAAACTAGATTTTTAAATATATTACCGTCGTCGTTAACCAATTTACTAAAATATAATATTATATCCCAATAGTAACTTTAAAGGCGGAAGAATTAGTAAACTATTTTATCGATCGTATTTACTTAATTTATAGTCTTCTAGATAGTATATTATTTAATAAGGGCACCTAATTCGTTTCACGTTTTTAGTCCACCCTTTATAAGCAGTTATCTATAATTCGCAAGCTCACCTCCGCTTTCCACCCTTAAATAAACGCCTAAACCGAATGTATTAACGCGGAAATAGAATAGTTCTTAAGGATTTATATTAATTAGGTATAAACGGACTAAGTAAAGTAGCTACTATTCGTAGAATTCGCCGGCAATAATATAATCTCTTTATTAATAAATATTTCCCCCTTCTTCGCTAATTATAGTTATTACCCTTATATAAGTATAAAGTTTCGTACCCCGCTACTACTAAACCTCTACCTAATTCAACTCAAAAAGTACTATAAAATTAACGAATTAGCGGACCGCTTCTAATAAATTTAGAATATCGTTATTTAATAATTTTAGTATATATAAGAGCGATATAAGGACAATATTAATAAGAAGTAGGTTAACTCTATTAAATATTGCACTAATAATATAATTTTATTTAATACTATTAACTTCGCTAACGGACGTCCGTATACGAAATTTTACCCCCGCTAAGAAGGCCCCTTTAAAGTCGTCCGCACTAAATTTTATATTATATACCTCGCCTTACCAGTTAATATGAAATATTCGCCGGTTTTCTACGTCTCTATAGTATAACTATAGTCCGGCCAAAACTTTCCTAACCAGCCTACTACAATAAATATCCAGGCTAATAAAGGACGGGTCATAATCCGCACTAATATCACGGGGTGAGGCACTGTTGGGGGTAGGGTAAGATATGCGTTATTGTACGAAGGAAAGGAAAGGAAGGATGTGTGCGGAGGACTGGCTATATGGGCGAGAGCCCTGGAAGGCCAGTCCGTGCGCGCACATAACCCTACACGTGACCGTGCTATAACTCTAGGTATAGTATATTAATAGTCGGTATAGGGTGGGCATATTATAAGCTAATCCTATAATATTATCCCCCCTCAAAAGAAGTTCTAATAACTTCAAATAAATATATATATAAAATAATAACTCAATCGTTCAAATCCATTTCCTCTAATATCTTATCGTAGTTAGTAACCTCTACAAGCAGTATCCTGCCTGCCCAAATATCTAGCAACCTCCATAGTATCTTCCTATATAGTAAAGCTAAAGATTCCTCTACCCTTTTATCTATCGGCTTAATTAGTATACGAACGGTCGTAACGCCGTCGGGGAACGGAGTAGATAAATCGATTACGGCCGTAGTCTCCCATCGTACCAAGCGGACGGAACGCCGTCTAGGAGGCTTAAAAGCGGTCTCGGAGGCCTCGAGAGCGGGCTTAGGATTGGGTACCGGGGCAATACTAGTAATATACTCGGGCCATTACCGTAATTCGGGAAGTACCAGTTTATCGGGATTTCCTTATAGAAGCGTAGGATTATTTCCTCGCAATTAATAACGTTAACCTTAAATTCCTAAGTTGGTTAGTAATCGCTTTTCTATTATATATAGTAGTACTAATAAATATTATTACCTAATTAAGTATAATTAATAAACTTTTCGAAATCCTATTCTGTATATTCTTCGTAATTATTTATATAAATTATAATTTTACTATTATTTACTTTAACGTTTATTAAAGTATTTTAGCTAAGGAAGCCTCTGCTAATCTAGGGTTGAACTATTAAAACGTAAAAAATAAGGGCGTATTTTATATTCGAAGGTAGGGCGAAATAAACTATATAAAACTCCGCTTATATAACTTTAAACGGGCCTTCCTATCGAAGGTAAAGCTTTAGTATCGGGCGGCCGTTAGCGAGGTTAATCGTATTAAAGAGTATTAAATCCCCTTCCTTATATTTAAAGGAGTCGATTCAATAACGGTTAACGTTATTTTCGTACTATACCTAAGTACGTTTTATTTATTATAATACAAAATTCTAAATCGTTTAAAAGCAACTAACTAGTTCGTTAACCTTATAATACTCTTTTAATTAGGCGGGTAATAAGTTTAGATATAGCGGGGTACGAAGCTTTATACCTATTCAAAGGTAAAAACTATAATTGGCGAAGAAGGGCAAAACGCTAGTCGATAATAATATTACATTATTACTTATAAATTTAGCGAAAGGAAGCTATTTAGCCTAGTTAATTTATATCTAATTAATATAAAGACGAAGGAATTATTCTATCTCTACATTAATACGCTCTATCTAAACGTTAGTCTAAGGGTGGAAAGCGGAGGTCAATTTGCGGGTAACGGCTAACTACTCATATAGAATACTCTAAAAATATAAAACGAATTACGTATTACGATTAGAAAGAATTATATCCAGTAAACTATAAAGGTAGTATACCCAGTTAATAAAGCGATTAATTAATTCCTTAACCTCTAAAATTACTATTAGGATATAGTAACGTATTTTAATTAATCGATTAACGACGATCACGATATATTTAAAGGTTTGGCCGAAGTAGACGCTTAATAATAGCAAAGTAACGTAGTCAATAGAAATATCTTTCTACGGGGCGAACGAAATTTCGGAAAGTTTAAATAAATTAGCGGATCCTTATTTTAAAAACTTCGTTTTAGCGTAGGGGAAATAACTTTTATAAAAAACTCTAATATTATAAACCATTCCCTCCTAATAGAAATCGTATTAAAGGAAATTATAAGTCGTATTATAACTAAGGTGCCCCGTACTAGGAGAATTATATTAACGACTAATTAGAACGAATTAGAATTCTTTATTATAAGGGTTAATAATAATCCTATTATACTATTTAACAACGCCGTTACTAACTACCCAATACTCCGTAAATACTTTATAAAAGACCTTCTTAATATTTAGAGTCCATTATCTATAAGCGGGGTCCGCGAAGTAAGAAACTAATTCTTAGAAGAAAATAGAGGTTTTATAACTATTTAGGATAATATTATTAATAGATTTATTATCGTAGTCGCTTATTAGGCAGAGTAAAAAGTTTGAAGGGTCGTTTAAGCACCCCTCCTCGAACTACGCGGGGTTTAAAAGGGCGTATTAATAGATTATTAAACGGCTATTGTCGCTATTAGTAAGGCAATTATTAGGTTTACGGCTTAGGGTATTAGGGCGAAGATTTTAGGGGCCCGGAGTGTATTTAATAAGGAAATTAAATTATAATAGGAATTAAGATTATTTTATATAACGTTAAGTAAATTACTTATTAGTTATAAACGTTTAGAAATTTTTATAATCCGTTAAAATATTAAAAGGCTATTAGGCTCCTTCGAATTCCGGTCTCTATTCTTCTAGTATTTTAATAATAGCGAATAATTCTTTATTATATATATTATAATTATATTTTTAAATTATATATTTAGATAAGAAGTAGGTAATAGGGTAAAGAATATTATTATTACTATATTAAGATAAAGTACCTCCCGTAGCCTAATTAGAAATATTTATTTCGATTACTATTTTTTTAAATTAGTCGTAGAGCTTTAATACGGGTCCGCTAATGAAAGCCTATTTTAAAACTTTAAAAACGGAATTATACGCGGTGGATTATAATTATATAGCATCCTTCTTTGTAAATTCATATAGCGGCCTTACTATTATTGAAAAATCCTTAATAAAACAGCAGTAAAAATTTACGAAGTTTAAAAAGGACTATAGGGATTTCTTAAATTAGGGTACCGCCTAATTAATAATAACTTTAACTTTATTTAGATTTATTTCAATACCCCCTAATATAATAATAAGGCCTAAATATTTCGTTCGTATCGTATAAAATTCATATTTATTAATATTAACGTTAAAGCTTACTTTAGCTAATTAGTTGAAGACGTCGTTAATATACCGTTCGTAATCTTTAACGTTATTAGAGTAAATTAGAACGTCGTCGAAATAGGCGGTCGTATAAACGTTGAAAATATTATAAAAGATATCATTAATATAATTTTAGAATGCCCCGGGGGCGCTTTATAAATTAAATAGTATTACTAACGATTCGAATAAGCTAAACCGTATTATAAAGGCTACAAGCTATTCGTATCCTTCTTTAACGTATATACGGTTAAAGGTAATAATAATATCGAATTTAGTGAATATTTTAATATAATAAATCGCGTTAAAGGTTTCTTTAATTAGCGGTAACGGATATTATAACTTAAAGGTAACGTTATTAATCCCGTAGTAATCCATACAAATACAGACTCCTCTGCCTAATTTCTTTATAAAAAGGATTAAGGCAGATATTTTTAATTATAATAGCCGGATAAATTTCTTTTATAGTATATTATCGATTTATTTTTTAACGATATTAAATTCGTCGGAATTAAAAGGGCGTCCGCGAACGGCTAGGGGTATAGCTCCCGGACGGAATTCGATTTTAAAGTCGTAAAAACGGTAAGAAGGAAGGGTTTTAACGCCCTCTTAATAAAAAGTATTTATATAATATTAGTACTATTAAAGTAATTTAGCCTAAATCTATATATCAATTTTAAAGGGTTTATCGGCTTTTTCGTAAAACTTCGTAATATCTTCCGAAGTGAGCTTACGTAAAATAATACTATTAACGGCGAAATATTTATCGATAATTTCCTCGCACCGGGGGAAATCGTTATCCGTACTAGTAATCTTAACGGAATTAGAGACTTTAACGGCTTTTAAAATAACTATATCACCTTTACCTACTAAACTATCGATCCAACAATAAAAATTACTACCGAAAAACTTCTTATACCTCTAACCCCTCCGTATTAATACCTCCTTAATTATTTCTAGCATTAACTTATTACTTAAGGCGCACGGGTCTAAAACGCCGTACTCCTCTACGAATTAATCTTCTTCTCATATATACTTAATATCCTCGGCTATATTAGCTCGTATAATATAAATAATTTAAAGGCTATACTTCTCTACCAGCTAGTTAAAAGCGGCGGCGAATAGCTCCTTAATATCGTTAAGGTTAATAAAACCTATTAAAATATGGAGGCGACGGATTTGGACTTAATAATCTACAGCAACAGTACAGAATCCTCTAACTACCCGGTAAGGCACTAGGACCATCCGTAGTAGAAGAGAAGGGATCACGCCGTAAGGAACGGCATTAAACATAATAGCCTATCCGGGGCCTGCTAAAGTCTTACCAATCGCAGAAGTCTTCAAACAATAAACAATTCGATTACAAAAACGGTTAAACCATTAACGAACTATTCGTCTTACAATTACAACGATAGAAATACAGCGTAAAATATCCGCTTATAATTCAACGTCGGGTTCACCCTCGTCTAGGACCTCCTTAAAAATAGCCTTCTTAAACCTTAAATTTAATACATTAAACTAAGCTAAAAATATTTCCCGCTTAGTATTAGGGATCCCCTTTAAGAAGTAACCGCGTCTTTTATAAGCTACAGTAAACTAGAGCGAATCATAAAGCTATAAAATACTTAGCGAATAATAGACTAACTATAAGTAGCCTAAAATAATGGGGTTATCTTCGGCTAGGTCGTAAATAAATAAGTTAATAATTTCGTAATAATAGCCTATCCCTATCGTAAATCTTATAAAATAGGTAATATTACCCTTAGCGGGGCCTCCGTCGGCGAAATATAGGATTTTAAATATTATAAACTTATAGAAAGGGAATTAATAACGGTAGGCAAAACGTCTATTAATAAAACCTAGAACGGTATAACCGCTATCGATTAACCTTAAACAATATACTTTACACAATCTATCGGACAAATAAATAGAGAGGTTTAATAAATTAGGGTATTTATAACGGCTATTTATAGAAGATCTATAAATTTCAACTATATTTAACTATATAGTAATACTACCCTCCTCCCTTTATCCTATAGATAATTACCTTTAATCGCAATTTAATTTAGAAGTTACACATTTCCCTACTAATTAATATAATTAATTTCGTTACTTTAAATAGGGCCAACAAAGCCGGGGACGTACACGGGGACCGGGGCCTACTAATACTACGGCGCTGCAATATTATTATTATTATTAACCGCCTAAATATTTATAGCGTTAATTTAATACTACTAACCGTAACCCTACTAGCCGTAACCCTATTAACCGTAGCCGTACTAACCTTACTAAAGAATAGAATTATTATTACCGCCTCTACTACCGCTTCTACTACCGCCCCTACCGCCACAACCGCTACGACTACTACGGACAGAAGTAAAAGGATCTTTATTAAAATTAATATAGCTACGGCAAGCAATTAAAAAATAATTTTTACGACCGCAACGGGTATATACGCTAATCTTTATACGATATTCAAAAATTTCTTAAGAAATTATACCGCGTATTATAATATTAATAGCGGATATAGAATTAAGGTCTATTGCGTTACCGCTCTAATTAACGGGCTATTCCGTAAACGAAATAATATTATAATTATTCGAAGAAAATAATTTATAAAATAAGTTAACGAACTTCTCATAATAAATATTATCTTTATAGCTCTAAGCTAATAAGCGGGTTATTTAAAACTATTTACCGTAATCGTTATCGGTAAGAAGCGGGTATTAGTAAACGATAATATTACAAATAGCTTTAATAACTTTATTACGAAGGATATATACCTTTATAGTATTATTTATATTGTATTAATCGATAAGAATAGTAAAATAATCCTCGAAAACGGCCCAATATATATCTTTAATTATTTTTAAATCGTTTAGCTCGCAACGAACAATAATAATAAGGTCGGAATTATCGTACTTAGTATTAAATTCCTTAAAAAAATCTATAACGGTCTACTATTTCTATTTAATATTATTAATTAAATATTCGAAAATATTAGTTAACGCCGATTCAATAGCCGCGAAAGGGGGGCCTTCAAAGTATTTAATAATATACGAAAAATATTTAAATTTAAAGGCGAAATAAATCGGCTCGTTAATCCAATATAGTTTAACCTTTATACGTTAGAAATAATACTTCTCCGTTTTCTCTAATAAAATAATTCCTTTACTATTGAACGGAATAATATACGTACGTAATTATACCAACCTATAGCCGCTACTGTTACTACTTATAGTCGCTATAATAAGTACTTTAATTTTTTAAACTTATTTTAATTGAACGCGGATTTTATTAATAGCCTCGGCGTACCTATTTCTCTATTACTAAAAAAACTTAAAAGTATTAATATTAAAATCGTTAAAAGATTACTTAAATTCGTTAATCCCTTATTAGAATTCGGTATTTCAAATATTTAAATAATCGATTTCTTAGTAGGACTTAGTAAAATCCTCCTCAACTCTTTAAACGTACAAGCGGACTTCAATTACATTATTATAAACGAAATAATTGTAAGCGAAGGCGACGTCGCGGAAAATTGGGACCGATACGAATATAAGGGCGTAATTTACAATATAATATAATAGAACGCAAATATTAGAATCGTTATCGAAATTTATAAGTGCCTCAACTAAAATATCGTAAATCACTTAATTTTTAGGGTCGGTAGTTTAAAGGGCGCCGATAGCGGTTACTACAATAAAATTATCGGTAATAACCCGTAATTAGTCCGTCATTAATTATTAAATTAAATATGGATATAATTATTATTAGAACAAACCGTCTTAATTAATAAGTATAAAAGGGAGAAAGAAATAAGGGTAATACCTATATTACCTAATTCAAATTATAATATTTGCAACCGAATCTTTACTTGTCCGCTTATAATCTTTGATCGCGGATACGATTTTAAATAATATTTCTATACAAAACGTAAATCTAAATCTTTCCCTTGAACGTACGTAATACTTACCTAACAATATAAGGGTTCAAATTACTATAGTATAATAGTTATACAACGGTATAGAGATCTACTACCATTGCAGATTTGGATAGGGTGGTGCAACGGTTTAATGAGCTGCAACCGTATTGCAACCGTTCTGCAACCGTTGCAACATCTGCAACCATAGGATTTTTGCACATATGACGTAATTGACAAAAAATTTCTTTTACAAGGGGAAATCGCGAGGGTGATAAAGGGAAATCGCGAATCTAGGCTAATATTCCTTTTTTTTTCTTTTTTTTTTTTTTAATTTGAAAAGAATAAAAATTTTTGTCACAGCGAGGAATCGAACAAGAGTCTGAAGATAAAGAACTACTTTACTAACCATTTGGCCACTTGGGCAAATTTTTTAAATTTTTTGCTTTTTTTTTTTATTTTTAATGGGGAATTTTTTTTTTTTTTTTTTTTTTTTTTTTTTTTTCTAAAGACCCGTTCGGTAAATTTTTTTTAAACTAAGATATCTCGTTAAATAGAGGGCGCACGGACCTCTAGGCGGCTGCAAAATAACCGCCAAGAAATGGCGCTCATTTTAGTACCCTTTTTATTCTTAGGGTTAGGGTTATTAGTGAAGAAAAAAACTTGGTCGTTTTCGCTTCCTTATAAACGGGAAGTTCGATATTAAAGGAGGAAGGTAGGAAGGAAGGATTTTAAAAAAAAATCTGGGAAGGTGGGTCCAATTACGTCATATGTGCAAAATTCCTATAGTTGCAGATGTTGGAACGCTTGCAGAACGGTTGCAAATGTTGCAACGGTTGTAGAACGGTTGCAACACGGTTGCAGCTTATTAAACCGTTGTACCACCGCTGTAGGTGCTAAAAACCGTTGTATAACTATTATACAACTGGAAAAGCTTCCTTATATACCCCTAGCTAAGTACGATAGTAGGTATAATAAATTATTACGGGGTAAAGCACTATTGGGGGTAGGGTAAAATATACGTTATTGTACGAAGGAGAGGAAAGGAAGGATGTATACGGAGGACTAGCTATATGGGCGAGAGCCTTGGAAGGCCAGTCCGTACGCGCATATAACCCTATACGTAACCGTACCATAACTTTAAGCATGGCACATTAATAGTCGGTGCAGGGTGGGCATGTCACAGGCTAATCCTGTGACAACTAATAATTAAAAGGAGTATAAAGAATAGGTATTTAAACGGTTTACAGATTGTTAATAAATAGGTAATAATAAGTATTAGAAATACGAAGTTAAATAGAAAACCGGTAATCCTACTTAGGAACCCGTTAGTAATATTATCGATTATAGGTACTATCTTTAATAATTCTACTACGACTACCCGGATAAATTAATACCCCTAGAGGTCTAGAAAATTCTCGAACGCTTTACGCCAACGCCGGCAACCCCCGAACCACTATAGTACTATTCTAACTATTTAATTCGGCAAGAGTCGGCCGCCACTATAGAAAATAGGACATTGGAGGAGGAAGAAGGGTTATACCTGGCCTTTAGCAGGATTTTTCGAAAATTAATAGATATTTACAAGGATAGGAGGTTGTCTAAAAGGCCTTAAGTCTATTATTTCACATATATATAAATTTTCAACTCTACGAGCTTCTTTTACGGGGGGATAATATTATAGGGTTAGACCTATAATATGCTATGCTGCACTGACCGCACATATATTGTACCGACCAGAGCCCAGAACTCTAGTCGTATACATTAGCCATATCACCGTCACGTGCAGCCTCACGTACGCGCGTACGGACTGGCCACTGGGCTCTCACCCATATAGCCAATCCTCCACGCACACTTTCCTTTCCTTCTCCTCATACAACAACGCATATCTTTCCCTACCTATAACGGTGCCCTCTCGCCCCGTGATACGTAAAGGTTAAACCTTATAATGAAAGCAGTTAATTATTCATATCCCTTAATTATACGTAGTTTATTAAAGGCAGCGATAACGTCTACTTTCGTAAATTATTTAGCCTGGCAAATAATATTTAGGGTTTTTTTCATTAAGGGTAACGGATATTTATTCTTTAATAAAATTTTATTAATACTTTTATAATTTATATAAATCCGTACGCTACCGCCTGGTTTGCGGGCTAGTAGTACCGGCGAAGCGACGTCGGAGGTAGATAGCTTAATAAATCCTTTCGCTAAGTTATCATTCAATTATTACTTAATAACTTTGAACTCCTATAGTAATATCGGTCGTACTCTAGAGTAGGGTAGAAATTCTACCCTTAGTTTTAGTTCGATTTTGTAATTGTAAGAACGGTATTCGGGTATTACGTTGGTATCCTGTGGGTTAGTAACGTAAGAGAAATCCTTATATTCGTCTAGGAACTGTATTTTTACTTTTTCTAAGATATATTTTAGCCGAATAGTTTTATTTATAAATTTCTAGATATCTTCCTTTATAAGGCCGTAGATTTTATCGATTTCGGTTAAGGGGGTTGGTTTCCGCTCCTACCTTTCGGCCGGTTTTTAGGGCTTATTATTTATTATTTTTAGCGTATATATACGGTTGACGTATTCCTTCGTAGATTCGTTAGGCTGGAGGGCTTATTTTCCCTTATTTTCATTCGCGGCTTCCGCTTTATAAAGGTTAATGAATTTATATACTTTAAGGTTTTTGAAGTAGGGTTTATATCGTTCTCCCCTTCCTTATATAATATCCTTCCATACGTTTTCGGATAGAGATAGTATTTAAATAGTTGCTTTTCTTTCTTTTTACGCTTTTTAGAACTTTGCTTATATGGTAGAACTAACCTTAACGCCCTTTATCCGTATATTAAGTATAAAGGTTTTTATATTAATTAATTTGATATTTAAAAGATTTAAGGTTACTATATTAATTATCGGTTTAAAAATTTTAAAAAAAATATATTTTATTCGTTTTAATCGTTATATCGTTTAAATCCTTCGACCGTTAACAATTCGTACCTTCGCTTTAATCTTTTCTAATACTAGTCTCCTAATAGGGTTAAAAGGTTCTTTAAACTTCTTTACGTATACTAGAGAAATTAGGGGTTCTATTATTATAGTTTAAGTACTTTTGTGGGCTTCTATTATATTGGCTACCTAGGTTAGGAAATATTTATCTTCGTCCAAATTAGAATCGCTATCGGATCCGCTCTCGGTTTCGTTAGGGACGGAGACTTCTCTATTATTCTTTTCCTTAAGAATGGTATCCGGGATTGCCGTTACTTCCAATTGAAGGATGTAAATGCTTATATAGGCTATATTCTAAGTAATTTTATTAGTTACCTAATTGATATTTAGATTATAAAGTTGTAACTATAGCTATCCTAGAATTACTAGGTAATTTACTATTAAATTAGCTACGAAAAATTTAATAACCTTTTTATAGTTACTAATCCGTATTGTTATTTCGATATATTGATTTACTTATTCCTTAAAATCGCCGTCGGCCAAATGTAGTAGCCGGGGTTTTTCTAGAGGTTTGATTTTTAGGTAGGCTTTTTCTACGAAAAATTAGTTGATGAAAGCTTTGTTTAAATATTTAGAGTCGATTAATAATATATATTCTGTTTTATTATTACGTTGGGGGTATTAAAGATATGTAGATAATAGGGTTGTATTTTGCTTATGGAAGTTTAAGTTATTTAATTTAAGCGGTTCTATCCTTTAATAGCCGATAGTATAAATATTTAATTTGTTCGCCCTCGTTTCTATCTTCTTTTATACCCCTATTAAATACTTTTAAGTGCGATTTAGCCTTGGGGTTCGCTATTTCCCTGCTAGGCTGGAGCGGTTGGGGTTGGGGTTGCTAGAGTTGTTAGGGTAATTGGAGCCGCTAGTACCGGGTTAGCTGTGTTTATTATAGTGCGGTTAGTAATTGGAGTATTTGTATTTACGTATTTACGCATTATAATGCTTAAACCGGTACGGTTAGTTTACTTTCCTTTATTGCCGTAATTAGTTTAGCTCTTATATTCGCGGGCTAAGTACTTGCCTTTACTGTAGTTTATATAGCAACCCTTATTGTAACGCTCTTATAAAACGTCCTTATAAATTTCGGTAAATTTAGCGCAGTCTAAATTTATAATATTAGGGTTTTTACTATTACTATTAGTATTAATATTATTATTATTACTACCCTTAATATTATTTTAGGTACCCTAAATAATATTGTTACGGAGGGCTACTCTAGTATGGGCTCTAGAGATGCCCTTAAATAGTTCGTACTATTTTTTAAAGTTGTTATAAGCGGGTTGAATATAATAATATAAAACCGAGTCCGCTAAAGATTTAGAGACCTTTTAGTAAAGAAAACGGACTTTAATAATTATATTATAATTGTAACAGTTAATTAGGGTAATAAATTAGGCCTTAAAGTCTTCGTAGTTAGATTATTTACCGGTTTACTTGAATTATAATAGTAAATTCTCGGCGATTTATACGATATTACTTTATATATAGCTATTATTTAAATATACTAAGAATTCTTCGCTTATTTATTATTTTTAGAGGATAGAGTATTAAGGGTTATTAAGAATCGTCTTTTAGTATTTTATAACGTTAATCTTTATTTCGCTTCCTAAGTAAGATATAGTATAAAATAGTTTCGCTATTTCGTTAGGAAATTTATAATTATTAATAATTTAATAATTACAGATTTCTAAATTTTCGGCGTTATAAGTATTATATTATTTAATTGTATTTACTTTTTTACCTTTAAATTGCTTTGGGTCCTTATAAAGTATTTTATAATAATAGTACGGTATAGGGGTTGGGATTATAGTAGGGGAATAAGGATTACCGGGATTGTTAGGGTTGCCGGGACTACTAGGACTACCGGGATTACTAGGGCCGTTGGGATTATTAGGGTTATCGGGATAATCAAATCCTCCGTTTCCGGGATTACCGCCCGTTTTTCTATGGCCGAAGCCGCCTCTTTTGCTTAATTTTCTAGGGCTACTATTATTAGGATTGCCGTTTATATTATTAGAGCCGCTATTAGTACCCTTATCCGATCTTCTAGGGCTACTATTATTAGGACTACCGTTTGTATTACCGGTATTAAAGCCGGTTCCTATACCCGATCTTCTAGGGCTACTACTATTATAATTAATTTCTATAATAATTTTATCCTCTTCGGTAAAACAGAAACGAATTTAAAGGTTCTTAATTTCCTCCTACGCTTTGGCTAACCCTTCGCCAACGATCTTACTTGCGATACGTACGGCTATAAAGTCCTCTAGTACTTTCTTTAATTCAGTATAATATAGTTCGGTATTATTATTAACCGTTTAATTAAATTTTAAAAGGTTTTAATAATCGTTTTCTTTATTTTTGATAGTATTATTTAATTCTTTTTAGAGGTCGATCTTATTTTGGTTGAAGGTTGCGACCTTTTGGTATAGGGATGTATTTTCGGTAATGATTTAGTTGTAAAGATTGGATTTATTATATAAATTATTTTTTAATATCGTTAAATTAATTAATCCGAATTTTAAACTATTCTTCCTTTTCCTATATCTTTTTAATAAAAGTTTTAGTATTATTTTCGAAGGTAATATAATGGGCTTACTCTTCCTTAACCTGCTTATTAAAAAAATTAATTTTCTTATTAAAATAATAGAGTAATTTTATAATTTCCTTATAATTACGAGCTTTATTTGTGAAATTAGGAGAGATTATGAAGCTTGAATTAGGATTACCGTTATAAATTTTTAATAGTATATCATATCCTTTTAAGAAGGAGGGAAAAATTATAATGAAATTAATTCAGCGTACGTTATTACCCGTTAGATTACTAACTATCTTGATTATACTTTTTTAAATAATTGGATAACGTTTATTAAAAGAGAGATATTTCTATTGTATTGTACGGTATAATATTTGTGCCTTCATTATTTTAGAGGTTTTAATATTTGCTTATCGTTTTTGGGTTCGACGTTTTGGTCGTTGGAATCTTGCCGGCGATTATACGATTTCGCCTCGAAGTAAAGTTCGTAAAAATTAAATTGTTATTAATCTTTTATTGGGCTTAATTTTTACTAAGATTATTTATTGTGCGTTAATGCGAGGTTAGGTATAATAAAGTATTATGGGGCGCGAGTAAGTATTAAGATGTTGATTATTGTACGAAGAATTAAAAGAGGAATTTGTGCGTATATGAGAACTATATAGGGTATAGTATGGAGCTTTGTGGTTATGGGTTTATAGGGCGGCACTATGGCTATGCTGTACTTAGACAGCTGTATTCAGTTGGCTGTACCAATGTAGCACAGCACCCCTATCTATCTACATGGAGTAGGCATTGCCTGTGATAAATAAAAATAAAATAATAATAGTCTTATTCCCTATGCTATTTATCTATAGCGCCTTATTGGCATGGGGTACTTCTCCTAGTTCTCTAGAGGAAACCGTACGGCGATAAGCGCCGTCGAATAAAAACCGTTAACTCCTTTCGGTTGCAAATAAATCGCGCTTGCTCTATTTTAATTCTATTTATAGCGGTACTTACCTACTGCCTTAATAAATAAACTACTTCCCCTTTATTGCTTTCGATTTAATATTAGAATAATTAAAATATTATTCTCGTACGCCGCTTTTTCTTCTTAAACCGCTTATAGTAATCGTCCTTTCCTTATTATTTACCCTTATTCCCGCTTCGTTATTATCCCCCAAATTCCTACGACTCTACTAAGGTTTATATAAGCGTAAAGGCCCCTTCTTTCTTTTTATATAAAAATTCTTCCCCGCCGCTATTTTTCGAATTTTCCTTTCTTCCTTATTTAATTAACTTTTAAAATAGCGTCCTTTTCTATTAGCCGTATTCCTAACTATCTTCCCGGCCGTATATTTAACCCTTTAAACTTCGTAATTCGTATTAATTATAGTACCGCTAAATATAATATTAATTTTATTGAGAAAACGCTATCTGCACCGCCGCAAAACGCTATCTACACCGCTGTCCAAAACTTTAATAAGGTATAACTTGGGCAAATAGTAAGCTCCGAATATACAAATAGTATTTTTGAGTTCGGTAAGGTTCCCTCTACTATAATATATTTACTAACCCTTCCACCGCCTCTCCTATCTACTATTTTAGAAGATGTAAGAAATTCCCAAATAAAACTTTCTTTTTCTTAAACTATTAGTAAGTTCAAGGGCTGCGGTAATATCTAAGAGCTAACTTTGACACTATTAAATAGAGTAGAAAATTACAAAATTCCTAGCCCACTTTGAGGCTATAGACCCTTATTTCGGTAGAGTAACTTTAGATTTTATTTTTGGACGGCGGTGCAGATAGCGTTTGGCAGCGGTGCAGATAGCGTTTCTCATTTTATTTGTATAATAGATTTTCTGTCTTTTAAATTTTTTTACTCCCTTACGCCCTCCTCTTCCTTAGCGTCCGAATTCTAAGTCTTTATTCGGGTATTAATTTTTAACTCCGCTTTTAACTTTCCTCCTAACCGGTAAATCTTTTTTATCTTTATATTTACTTCCCCTTTTCTTTGCTAATTATATTAATTAATATTATTTATTGCGTTTTTTACCTTTATTATATTTTGAAATTTACTAATTACGTTTATAATACTTTATCCTTTAATATAGTTACGTTCTATATACTCTTCGCGGAATATATTTATTATATTAATATTAAGAGTAAGTTTCTTCTTATAATTTTTTTTTCGTTTTCTTCTTTAATGTTCTTCGAAATACCGGTAAGTAAAGTACTATTTATCCTATTACTAATACGAAATATATATTAGATATTCCGTTAGGTTATTATAATAAGTATAATATTATTTAGGTTACGGTTATTATTTTATTCCGCTTTTAGAATAATATCGGTCCTTTAATTTATTATTTCCGTAGTATTTATATCGATTTTTTTAAGGATGTATATAAGCGCTTAGCCGCAAACGGTCTCTTATATAATTTTAATATCTTTCTTCGCTATTAGAATATAAAGGTTAAAGATTATTAGTATAAAGGATATTACGTGATATTTTTAGCCGATTATTTTATTATTCCTATTTTTAATTTTAGTAGAGGAAGTATTAGTATTAGTTCTCCGATAATAATTAATAGCTTTATTGGTCCCCTTCCGGTTAACGAAAAGTAGGTTTAATAGCGTTGTAAGGTTATTAGGAATTAGGAATTAATATTTAATATATTTTACGAACTTTTCGTCCGCGAAGAACGTTAATTAATTACTTTAGTACCGCCTTCGTAGTTAGGTAATTATTATAGTTAGTATAATCTAATTCCTCTTCTTCCTATTTCTTTTATATTTTTTTATTTTAATATTATAATTAAATGTATTTACGAATATTATATAAATTTATTATACTATTTTCCCTCTAATTCGATTATTAAATAGTATTTATTTAATTTATTAAACTGTAATACTTACGAAAGGATTCTTTTAATTCGGGTTCTATCGTTTAAATGAATTTAGAATTCTTTTTTCGTTTGTGGTTAGTTGGTTACCGTTATTTAATAGTCGGCTATCTTTAAATAATTTAGGACGATATATGTAAAAGTTTCTTTATTTATATTATAAGAATAGATTAGTGTTATAATATCCGGGACTTTCTTCCGGAAGAAAAAGGATTAAAAGCCTATAATTTCCGTTTTTACTTAGGTAAGAATGGAATTCTTTATTTTAGGTAATAAGTATTATTCGTCGTTATCCTTTAATTATTAGGCTTTTTTTTTTTCGTTTTGTATTAATTATATACTATTTTATAATATTATTATTAAACCTCTGGTTAAAGTTAGCGATAATAAATTTGTACTATCGGTTTAATTTAGTTGCCGCCGCCGCTAATTAATAATTATAGTGTAATATTTACTCTCTTATTATTACTTCTTCTAATTACCCTTTATAGTTTATAGCGGTTAGTTCTAATATTTATAATAGGGGCGGTAGCGCCCCTGTTATTAGGGACGGATTTATTGTAATTACTAGAAGTTTTTCCGTTAGTATTTATTCTTTAGTTTATTTAATTTTAGTAGTATTATTTTTTAATTTATTAATAGGTAGCCGACTTTTTATTCTCTTTATTTAAATATAGTTAATTATTTAGGTTATAGTCCTTCGGACGAACTTTATTTAGTTTATACGGGTGAACCTCTCTTTAAAGGCTTTAATCCGTTTATTAAAGTAGAAGTCGAACGGTGGATAAAAGGTTTCCGTTTTTAAATTCTTTATTAGCGTAGTTTTATACGCTTTGGCGATAATTTTTAAATATTTAATTTAGTATTTAGTTAGTTTAATTGCTATCCTTCGTAATTTGTTATAAATTTCGGTCGGCTAGTAGAAGGTTAATATTCTATATATAATTATATTTTAAACATATTTAGTATAAATTTCCTTCGTTTGTATAAAAGAGTAATTCTAAATTTTCGCCGCTAATTATATTAGTACGTTTATTTATATAGTTATTTTCTTTTTTATTACCTCTACGTATATTTAGTAATTGAATTTCCGATTTAGTTAAATTCTAAGGAATTTAGTTAATTCTATTAGTTTAAGTACGATTCCTCCAATTTAGAAAATTTCCGTTTTTAATTCCTTCGTCTACGTAAAATATATAAATTCTATTTTATTTACTGCGAATTCTATCCCTCTTTTAATTATTTAACCCTAATAAATGTTTTATATTATTTAGAGCGTCCGATAATTTTCTTCGGTAATTTTAATTATTATAATAATATTAGTATTATTAGCGAAGCCGATGGTAATTATATTTTAGATAGTGGCTAACTTATAGTATAATAAGGTAATAAAGAAAATAAAAAGGATTAGTAAAAAGGGGGAGCTTTATAATATATTTACTATAATATTATAAGGTTAAAAGGTTTTGTCGTCGAAGAAAAGAGAACCTTTTCTTCTAGTAATAAAATTATTAATTTATTAGAGGATTTATGTCGGGAATTATATTTCCTATAGTATATATAAAAATTATTTATAATTAATTCTATTGAATGCGCCCTTTAAATTAAAGAATATAAAAGACGTTACGGCTTTAAATTTTTATATTATATAAATTGCGTCGGTAATTATTCGGATAGCGAATTTGGTTGAACGGTTTATTCGGTTACTTATTTGGCCTTTTGGGAAGAGATTATACTCTTCCGCTACTTATATTAATTTCTTTGCTATAAAGGCTTCGAAGATTTTTTTAACGTTATTTAGAAGCGATATAGGCCGCTATGCCCCGGCTAGTTTTTATTATTTAGCGCTTTTTTTAAGTTTTTTAAAAATAATTATTTTCGCGTTTTTAAATTATTAGGGGAAGTATCCGAACTAGAGGTTTATTGCGGTAAAAATTATTATTATTTATTTAAATGGTTTTCCGCATATTTTTAGAAATTTATTTGAGAATTAATTAATATCCGGTATTTTATTAGGCGCTATTTTCGAAAAGATTTTTTAAATATCCTTTTTGGTAATTAAATTATTAATAGGTATTAGGGTATTATTGTTTAGTAGTTGAATTTAGTTTAGTAGATAGCCCGTTGGGACTTTTACTTTTAGGAAGAAACGGTGGGTAAGGATATTTACTTTATTATTATAATTTTCGATTTCGTTCGCCCATTTATTTTATTTGAGGGGTAATAATTTTGGCGGATCCGTTAAATAATAGCTTTATATTTTAGCCTATTTTTCTAATAGCTAAAGTTTATTTAGGACTTTCGATATATTTATAATATAATTATATTATTTCGCTTTCTAAATTTTCATAATAAATTTCTTTTTTTTTATCGCCGCCTTTATAAATTCTCTTTAATTTAAAGGCGTCTAATTCCTAAATTAAATTTATTATTTCCGCTATACTTCCTTCGTTATTATTTTATATTTTAAATTCTATTAGTCCGCTTATTTTCCCCGACTTTTCTTTTAATATAGGACGAATTCTTCTATAATATTAATGAATTCGCCGTCGAATTTATTAAATCCTAGTTCGAATTTTTCTACTATTTTAATCCTTTTTAAAATCGATATTCGTTTTTCTACCGCTTCCCGCACCTTTTTTACGTTTATTAAATTCTAATTAAACTTTTCTTCTATTTCCGCTTTTTTATTTCTTTTTCCTATTTAGATTTAAATTTCTTAAGGGTAATAGTCCGAGCCCGTTTATTTATACTATTATATTCCTTAGTATTCGGCTTCGATACCCTATAAAATTTATATATAGTCGATTATCCTATTTTTCTTTCTTCTAATCGTATTTTTGAATTTCGTTAATTCTTTATAAGGGGTAACGAAGTTAAATTTCTATTACTATACCTATATAAATAATTTTACAGCGTTTGGGCTAATCCTATTCTTTAAATTTTAATTAGGGTAATAGAGGTTGTGATTTCCTACGGCTATATATTAGCCGGCCGGGGGTTTTTCTTCGAAGAATTCGAGGAGGGGAAACCCCTATTAGTATTCCGGCGTACTTTAGAGGAAGATAGGGGAGTAAATAGAGTAAACGGTTATCGGTTCTCGTAAATTCTTTAGTATCGCCGTAGTTTAATCTTTCCTAATCCAGAAATTTAAATCCTTTAAATTCTACTTTTTATTTATATAAATTACTATTCTACCCTTTTCTAAATAATCGATACTATAATATTTACTACCCTTCGGCCGGTAAATATCCTTATTTAAATTCTTGCCCGGCTTTTAGATTACTATAATATTATAAATTTCTTCCTATTCGAATAGCGTTTTCCTTCTTTCGTACGATTTCCTTATATTTTAATAGAATATTTTTAATTAAATTATTAATTACCCTATAAGAAGTTTCCTTTTAATTTAATAGCGGGTTAGGGGGGTATTATTCTTTTAGAAGTAATAATAGCAATTAAAAGTATAATAGTAATAGAGTTATTATAGGTATAGTCGCCTACATTTTAGGAGTAGGTATAAATATTTATTAGGTTTATATTTACGGGTTTTAATTAAGAGCCGCCTTTAATCTTTTTGGGGCGGGTTCTTTTTTTTCCTTTTATAAATAATTTTTTTAAAATTATAATTAAATAGGAATTAGAAGGGGCGTTAGGGATTATAATATCCTCTTTTATTTTTATTATCGGTTCTAATATTAATTTAATCGGTCTTTTATAAGTAATAAAATTGTAAAGCTTTTTAGCGTAGTCGATAAATATTTTTATATAGGCTACTCTTACGAATAGGTATTTCTTTTTATTAAAGGCGAAATACCCTAATTTCCTATATAGTTTATAAAAAATTGGGGAACTATTTTCGTTCGAAGGGCAATTCTCTTCTTTTATATACGGCCTTTTATATTTAATTTTACTATAATAATTATAAGCGTCTTCCTTACGATAGAATTTCGCCGTATATTTAAAATACTAATATTTAAAATATTATTAAGCGGAGGTTATAATTTAGAACGGTTTATATATATATATATTACCATTTTAGAGGAAAAAGTTCTTTTAAAGGAAGATTGCGGCTTTTACGGTTGCGACTTCTATTAGGAATATTCTTCTTTCTTCCCTTTTGTATTTTTTCTAAAGTTTAACCCGAATAATTTCCGCTTCCTTATTCTTCTCCCTTATTTCTTATATAATTAATTCGGGTTATTTCGTATTAATATTAACCTATAGGATTCCTTTAATTAAAACGGCTACGGTATTTAAAAATATAACGGCCTCTTTTTTAAAGACTTTTTTAGTTTAAATTTAATACTTTTAATATTAATTTTTAATTAATTCGTTGAAAATAATTATATAATTTCCGTTTATTACTATTTTAATAGCTACGCGGATTATTTTATACGGGTTTTCCTTTAGAACGCTTTTGACGGCCTATTTTATATTATTATTCGAATACGTAGTAAATTCGGCGGTAATTTAATCCCCTTTAATAATAAATTAGCATTTATAATTAAAAGGGATAAACTTTTTAATAATAATAGTAAATAAGTAGTAAAGGGTAGTACTAACTTTATCCGGCGATTTTTAAATAATATTAATTTATTTTTTCAATACTTCTTAAACGTCTTTCTTTATTACCTTCGAAATAAACTTCTTTAAATCGTCGATATCCTTCCTAATAATAAATTAGGTTTCGGCAGCTTTATTTATTTTAAATATTTTAGACCTACTTTTCTTCGTAAAAGTTTTCGCAAATTCGAAAAGGAATTTTCGAATTTAATAACAATCGTCGGTCGTTACGGTAGTATAATCCGTAATTTTATTTACTATAATAATAAATTTCTTTATAATTTTATTATTTTCCTCTATCTTCTCCGAAATCTTTATAGTAAATACAACGTTAGGGTCGTTATATCCTAAAATACTTCCGAAGGGGTTGTAGACGCTATTTTCGAACCTACTCGTACTTCTATTAATCGTTATCGGCAACGACAGTTCAACGCTATCGCTATAATCGTCGTAGGACATTACGGAGGGAGTAAATAACCCTCCTAAGTCGATTGCCGTTGTCAGTTTTCGTTTTGGAGCACTTCCTAACCAGAAATCGGCGTTTCCGGTTTCGGCGTCGTTTTAATAAAAATAAAAATAAAAATAAAAATAGAAAAATTAGGTTGACAGCTAGAGGCCGCGTAACGCGGCCTCTAGTAAGGGAGAAATTTCGATTCCCAAAAACTTAACAAATAAATATTCTAGAAGATGGGCGTTTCACTGCCTCCCTCGGGCATATCCAGCTCCGCCCAAGGGAAGACTACGTTTATATTTATAATTACTAGTATTATTTTTAAAGAAATAATATTCCCCTTCCCCGTTATTAAATTAGAAGGAACCCTTTTATAAGGTAATTAATAATTTAATTAAAAATATTTTATTAAAATATTGGAAAATTGTACGAAAGAGGGAAATACTGTTTAAATAGGAGGAGACTTATAATATCGTAATAATCTAAAAGTTGGGCAGGAATTTTAATAAGGATATTTATTAGCCGAAAAGCGGTAGATATTATAGTATTAATTATTTGGAGAAGGGTAAGGTAGTAATTTACGTAAATAAGAGATAGAATTTGAAAAATTTAGATTTCCGGGTTAGGAAAGATACAACTATAATAATATTAAAGAATTTATAGGAATTAATAATTATTTACTCTATTTACTCCCTTATCTTTTTTTAACGTACGCTAAATCATTAATAGGGGTCTCCCCTTTTCGAAGTCTTCGAAAAGAAACCTCCGGCTAATTAATATTTAGTTATCGGAGATTATAACCTTTATTACCCCAATTAGGACTTAGAAAATAGGATTAATCTAAGTACTATAAAGTTATTTATATAAATATAGTATTAAAAATTTAATTTCATTACCCTTTGTAGGGAATTAACGAGGTTTAGAAATATAAATAAGAAGAGAGAAAGACGGGATAATCAATTATATATAAGTTTTATAAGGTATTAAAACTAAATATTAGGGAATATAATGGTACGAATAAATAAGTTCGGATTTTACCCTTAGGAATCTTAAATATAAATAAGAAAATAGAATAGGAAAATGGAAAAGCAAGAAGGTTTTAATGAGAATTTAATAAATATAAAGAAAATATGGGAGGCGGCGGAGAAACGGATATCGATTTTAAAAAGGATTAAAATAGTAAAAGAATTCGAATTAGGATTTAGTAAATTCGATTATAAATTTATTAATATTATAGAAGAATTTATTTTATATTAAAAGAAAGGTCGGGGAAAGTAAGCGGATTAGTAGAATTTAAAATATAAAATAGTAATAAAGGAGGTATAGTAGAAATAATAAATATAGTTTAGGAATTGGACGCCTTTAAATTAAAGAGAATTTGTAGAAGCGGTGTAACGGGTCTGTAAGAGTAAGGTATAGCGAGCAGTCGTGTAAGGTTGAAATGCTATAGTTGACAAAGAGGAAAGGAGACTGCACCAGACGGGTGCAGTCGGGAAAGGGTTTTGTGCACTGTAGTGCCAAGGCCGGAGTATCCGGACCAGAGCCCTCGCAGCAGGCTTTACAGACCGGGCATCAGCCAAGTCTAACCCCTAGGCTCTAGCCCTATAATATTACCCCCCTACTCCCTAAAGGAGACGTAGGCCTACCATATAAGAGTCGTAGAAATATTAAAGTATACGAAAAGCGACCGAAAAATGTAAAATCCGCCAGTTATACCCAACTAATTACCTTAAACGGGGAAGAAATTAATAATACTAAAAAAAAAAAACAATCCTTCTATCTAGCCCCCAAATAAACGTTGTACGACCACCTGCCCCTACCCGAATTAGCTGTGCCCGCGGTACCTACCCTTATAGAGCTGCGTTTAATAGCCTAAACGCTAAAATTAATAGGATATTTAGAAATTGCCTATCTGGGGACCTCTCTTGCCGCGTTACAAATTTATGTTCGGTTGAGAGTCAGAATTAGAATTATTACCCTATACTTCGTAACGTTTTACTTCTCTAGCTAGTAGGAGCCTTTATTATTTAGTAACTAAATGATTATAGTAACGGTAGAGCTACGCTTAATACGTATCCCTCGCTAGGGACGGGCTTAGTAATTTTTATACCTACGAAATATAATATTTATTATCCTCTAACGGTTGCATTTATAATAGATTTTTACTAGAAATATATAAAAAGGGGTAGAAGGAGATTAACCGGTATTAACTAGTAGGTATTGTACTCTAATAGTTATAGAGGCTCCTCCTTTCCGAACGTATAGACTTCCCTCTATTACAGTTTTATTGGGGTATTACTATTTAGCAGTGTAATAATTGTTTAGTCCGAGTATTCCTCGTCTTTATAGTTACCGCCGTTGTAACTGCTAGAACCCTTAACCGAATTACGAACTTCTATAATATTTATTTTTATTATACTTTTCTACTTGTACTTTTTGGCTTAGTGGGAACCGCTACTATAGTTCGTATATTTGCCTTCCTCCTTCTATTATTGCCGTAGTTTCGACGAAATGCCGCCGTTGTTCCCCTTTGTTTTTGTAGTAGAGATACTTATTAATATATTTCTATTATTGTTAATTGGTTATTATTATTATTGTTTTGAAGAGATAAGAAAGGTATTACTATTAAATTTACGTAAATACGTAAGTAGTACTGAATATTATTCTAATACGTCGGTACGGTCGCTGAGGCGATACTTCTAATCGTTGTTTAGGGAAATAGTGAATTGGCTAATTTTAGTAGGATCCCGCTAGGAATCGGCGCGAACTTTAAAGAGCACTTCTTTCAATTGGGTAAGGAAAGAGGCGACGGATTTATTAAATTTTTAACGTAGGTAGTAAAGCTCTTGTCCTACCCTTTTAGTAATATTAGTATTATTATAAGTAAGTTTAAGCTTATCGATAAATTCGTCGGGGGAGCGATTCCTAGCGTTGGCGAAGACGACTAGCGGTTTTTTAACGGAGGGTAATAGATAGGCGAGGAAGTAGTAAAATTAAGTTTCGGTATTATTAATAGCGAATTTATCGATGTGGAGTTTAGCCTGCGTGCTTAAAATTTAGGTTTTAAAATCTTTTTTATCGCTAGAGAATTTCTTAAGGTAGGGAAGGACTAGTTTCGGGGTTTGGATAGGACTGGGCGAGGTCTTGAAGGCGGCGAGTTCGTTTAATACGGCATTTGATGGGGCGGCACTAGCCTTTGGATAGAGCGGCCCCAATCCTTATTTGGGCCCTAATCGGGTTAGGGTTATAGGTGCATCTATAATTTTCGAGCGGTTTATTTCAATAGGACCGTCATGATACGCCAACCTTTCGTGAAAGATAGTGCTAAGCCCTACCAATTAGTAGATCCCCTATTCATTAGCCTACGTACGAGCCCTATCTTTAGATTTGGCCATTTCGAGTATACTTTTTATTAACCCAACCTTCTTTCAAATCCCTCTTTACAATTAAGCTAATTGTAAATACTAGAATAGGCTAGAATTATTCGTACGTACGTAAATATTAATTGTAAAGGTTATTGGATTAATTCACTAACTTTCTAAAATTCTATAATATTGTACGCATCGTATACATTTAGGTTTTTTTTATGTATGTATAATATTTTCGAAAATACTGTGTAAATAATAAATTACTATAAAGTTTTACGCCAAAACTTATAATATTAGGGCTTAAATAGGGATTGGGGCCTTTCTATTTAAAGGTTGGTACTACTTTATTAAATGCTTTTAATACGTTCGTAAATATAGTATTGAATTATTCGAAGTGTTTTTAGGGGTCTTAGGACTAGGGGATTATTAGTATTATTATTAAGAAGGATAGAGGTCTAGTAGCGATAATAAATGAGCGGCGGTTGATAGGGAGATTTTTTAGGCGTATAGGCGAGGTAACGAAATAGTTAATAAAGAGGGTTAAATATAATATAATAGGTTTGTAAGAGTAAGGTATATTAAATAATTATATAAGGTTAAAATACTATATTTAATAAAGAGGAAAGGAGATTGTATTAGAAGGGTATAATCAGGAAAGGGTTTTATATATTGTGGTGCTAAGGCCGGAGTATCCGGATTAGAACTTTCGTAGTAGGCTTTATAGACCGGGTATTAATTAGGTCTAACCTTTAGGCTCTAGCCCTATAATAAGCGGCGATAAAGAAGGAAAAATTATTACGAAGATTTAAAGAACGAAATAATGCGATTATATTGTAAATATATTGAAAAACTTAAATAAATATTTATTATTAGAGAAGTAGGTTAAAATATAAAATTATTATTTAATAGATCCGTTAAAATTACTACCCTTCAAATTAAATAAGTAGGCGAATAAAGTCGAAAATTATAATAGTAAAGTAAATATTTTTATTAATTATTTCTTCCCGAAAATAGAAATCCTAATAGGTTATTTACTAAATTGTATTCAATTATTAAATAGTAATATTCTAATATTTATTAATAGTCTAATTACCGAGGAGGATATTAGGGAAATTTTTTCGAAAATAGTATTAAATAAGGTACTAAGTATTAATTAATTTTTAAATAAGTTTCTAAAGATTTATAGAGAATTATTTAAATAAATAATAGTAGTTTCCGCTGTAGCGAGCCTCCGGTTCGGATATTTCCCTTAATAGTTTAAGAATATAAAAATAATTTTTTTTAATTTTTTTTAAAAAAAGTGTTGAATAATAAAAATTAAATAAGGTATAAGGGCCTATATTGCTTTTAAATAACGTCAGTAAAATCCTTAAGGCCTTTATAGTAAAAAGGTTAATATAAATAGTAGAAGAGTATAATTTCCTTTTAGAAGGTTAAATAAATAATTGGGTAAATTATTTAATTAAGTTTATTATTTAGGTAATTATTAATGCGGTTTATATAGTATAGAAGTTTAAGGTTTATAATATTTTTTATATTCTTCGATTTAAACGGTGTATTTAATAGAGTTAATTATAGGTAGTTTTTATATATGTTATAGGAAATATAATTCTTTAAATAAATCTCTTAATAAATTAATAGTTTTAATATTAGGAGAAAAGGTTCCTTTTTTTTCGACGACGAAATTTTTTAACTTGATAATATAAGAAAGTTTTTTCGTACTGTTATTAAAGTCTATTTACACCACCGCTTTACCTTCGCCCCTCTCTTCCCGCGCACTAACGTATACTAAAATTTTAAGCGAATTAAATCGTTCGTATCTAAACCGTAGTCTACTCTCTATTTCGTAACTATATTCTTTTATAGATTTTATATATAAATTAAATACGATTAATTAATTGTTTAATTAAATAATATATAACCGTACGATATATAATTATACTATTAAATATATTATAAAGTGCGTTGTAAAATAGTTAATTTAAGTATATATTTAAATATATATTTAGGTATATATTTAGGTATATTTAGGTATATATTTAGGTATATATTTTAATATATATTTAATATATTTGGGTATATATTTAGGTATATATTTGGGTAGGCTGGGCATTGGCTATAATATTGTATAAAAGAATATAATATTTAAATTTTTAATATAAAATTTATGAAAGAATATAATTGCGAAGTAGAGAGTAGACTACGGTTTGGATACGAACGATTTAATTGGCTTAAAAATTTTGGTATATATTAGCGCGCGGGAAGGGCGGGGCAAAGGTAGAAAATAGTAGGGCGGCGGTACGAATAGCCTTTAATAGCGGTACGAAAAGAATTTTTTTATAATTTTAATAAGGGGTATATAGAAGGTTTAATATAGTTACTATACGGTTATTAAATTATAAAGGTTATTTATTACTATATACGAATAGTTCGTTTTTATTAAAGTATAAAATACCCTTTATATTTCAATTACAATTCGTATACTAGTAACAATTCGTATATAAAGATATAGTTTATAAACTATATTAAATAGTCGCAACCGTTATACAATTAGAAAGTACGGGGATAAAGGAAATTTAATATATAGAAAGCAAAGTCTATAATACTACGGTTTTTCCCAATAAGTCTAGGCAGTCAATCATATATTAATATCCTTATTAGGAAATGACTAATTATATTAATTATTAAAATATAGCGATATATAGTAATAATTAATAATAAAAATAAAGATAAAGAAAAGGGGATATAAAATATAATAATTATATTAATTTAATAAATTTGTTAAAATATACAACGATATTGTTCCTCCGATTTTAATTATATTAAAATCTTCGATTAGTTAAGATACGGGATATTTTGTTTTCAATATCGCTCTTCCGACTTTAATTCCTAAATTTAATTTATTAAAATACGGGATATTATTACTCTTCCGATTTAAATATTTAAATACTATATATTAAGTTAATTATAATATTGGATATAGTATTATAATTATCGATATTATTATAATATTAGGTATTAAGTAATTATTAAATATTATAATTTCAAAGGTTATAATAATAGTGAACGTTATAAATTTAAATATTGTAAATTAGAACGTTGAAAATTTGAACGCTAAAAATTTAATTGCTATAATATTAAATACTATAGTTCCGATTATTAAAATATTAAATATATTATTATTAATTACTATATATAGATAAATATTATAAGAGAAGTTAATAAATAAATATTAGGTTGGATAAATATTGAAAATTCGAAGTAAAAAATATTTATAAATATATAATTAAAAATATAAGGATCCTATATTTTATTTAAGAATAGCCGATTTTAATATATCCGAGGAGGTAGTAGGGGCCTTGTAATTACACTTCGGAATATAGGGTATAATAGTAATATTATTAATATAATTATTATTGCGCTTATAGCGGGTTTTAGGAATATTAGTTAGAAACTATATACGGTAATTACGGCTACGGCGGCGACGGTTAGGTAAATTATTATTTTAATTATTATTATATTAATTTTATTTAATAGGGCGCTATTATAAAAGTATAAATTAGTAGGCGGGCGTAGGCGTAAATAGGTAGTTTCTATTAGAAGTATTTTAACGGTTAGAATTATTACGGGGACGTTTACTATTATTATAGGGTTATTTACCGTTATAAGGACGATTATATAAATTATTGCGATAATGCGGACTATTGCTTATAAATTGAAAATTAAAAATATAGCGAGGATTAATATTAAGATTCGCCTACTATTATTATTATTATTATTATTAAAAACAAGGTATTAGGCGCTATATATTTATATAGGGGTATAATTATTTTTAATACTTATAGTAGGGGGGTTTATTAATAATAAATCTTTTTAATATTTTTTTATTAATAATATTTTAGTAGGCTTACTAGCTAACTACGAATTAAGATAATATATTAATAAAATCTTCCCTCTTAATATCCTTAAACGATAAATAGAATTTAAAAGTATTATATATTTTTAAAGTTTCTTTATATAAATTCTTATTTTTCTTTTTCGCTTATATTTTAGACCGGCTAGTATTAAATTTAGCTTCCAATTAAATAACCCGGTAAATTATAATACTAAATTTAAAAATTATATTTTTAAAGAAGAATAAGTAAATATTTTCCTTATTATTAAAAGTAGTTTAGTAATTAATATAGGATATAATATAGGAAAAGGCTTATTCGAAAAATATTAAATTAATATAAAGTTCAATTATAATTATAAAAGTAGTTTAATCCTCTTTATTCGAAGTCGAATTTTATAAACTTTAGATAGTCTTTTATTATAATAAGAAAGAAATAGTAGAATTTTCCTTAAATAAAGTAAGACTTTTAAATTTTATAAGTACTTTTTATATAAGTATAAAAATTCTAAAATTATATTTTACGAATATTAATACTTAATATAAAATTCTTTATAACCTAACTTACGAATTAATTAAAATAATATATAAAAATACTATATTTCATTTCTTTATAAATATAATTAATAATTTCGGGTATTTCTATTTTAAATACTAATTTTATAACGTCGAAATCCTTATTTTTATTAATAAGGTTAAAGGCTATTCTATTAAATCCGCCAATCTTTTACAATAAATATAAAACTTTATAATTAAATTTATAAAAATAATTATAATATATATCTTTTAATCGTTCTTTATTAAAGTCGAAGTCCTTTTATTCCCTTTAACCCCGTAAGCTAGAACTTCGATTATTACGGTTACTATTTCTACGGCCCTAATTACTATAACCTCTTAAAGTCTTTTACGTTTAGTAGCCTTTCTACGTACTAATATTTTAAGGCCCTTAGAATTGAAATTAGAAACCCTATTAACTTTAAAGGCTTTAAAGAGGGCTTTAAATCTATTAACTATATTAATTATAAAACTATTAGAACTATAACCATTTTAATCCTATAATTATTAACCCTAGAGAATATTTGGGCCCTATTAGAAAGGTTACTAAAAGAGTTATTAAAAAGGTTATTAAAATAAATAAAAACCCTACGAATATTAATAGTTAATATTACTATAACGAAAATTACTTTAACCGGAAAAATTACTACGATTTAAATTGCTATAATTAGAGGTATTACTATAACGAAAATTACTAAAAGTACTATCACTATAACGAAAATTGCCTTAACCGGAAAAATTACTACGACTTAAATTACTATAATTAAAAATATTACTATAACGAAAATTATTAGGAATACTATTGCTACAATTAGAAGTGCTTTAATTAGAAAAATTATTACGACCTAAATTACCGTAATTAAAAATATTATTACGGCTAAATAAATTGCTAACGCTAAAAATGCTATCGTTATAATTAGAATTACCTTAACGAAAATTACTTTAACCGGAAATATTAACCTACTATTAAAAATTCAATTCGAAATTAAAACCTAATTATATATTACTAAGTTTAATTCTTAAAATAAATCCTTAGCCGGAAGTAAATATAACGGAGAAAATAATATTAATAATTATAAAGAATTTATAATTATTAAATCTACAACCGGAATTATATAAAAGGGTTAAATAGTAAATTTATTTATATTTTAATAAATTATATTTTATTAATTAACTTATTAAAAAATTATATTCCTTTAAATATTATAAAGTATTTTTATTAAGGGTATATTTATATTATTTCGAATATATTCGTCCTTATTTTTTTATCCGCTATATTTATTACAATTTTATTAAGAGAATTACTATCTTTAAAGGCCTTATTAAAGTAATTACCGAAGTAATAATTAAATTTATTATTATTAGGAAATTTAAAAAGGGATTTAACTACGAACGAAGCCTAAGGGTATAGTTTAACCCTAAATAAATTAATTACTATTAAATATATTAAGCGGGTTAATAATATCCGGGCGTTAAATATTACTAATATTATATTAGGGTAATTAATAATAATAATTATTTTATATTATATTAATAAGTAGATTTTAACGATTAACTATATTCTAAGTATCTTTTTATAAGGCATTTATTAATAGTATTATATTAAATAAAATATAAGGTATAAGACTTTTTTTAATTATTATATAAAATACGTAGGGGGAAGAAGTATAGCACTAATAAAAAAATATTTAATTATTTAAAAAGATAGATTTATAGTAGTAATAATTTACATAAGGATTATTAGATAGGATTTATAAATAATTAGTAATTATACGCTACGGGTAGGCCGGGTTAATATTAATAGGCCTTTAAGTAAGCTATAATATTGGACGATTATTATTAAAGTTATTATCGCCTTCCTTTAATTTTTCGCTTATTTCTTTATTAGAAGATTTTTTTAATTAATTACCTTCATTATCATTATTACGGGTAAAATTATTACGAATAATCGAAACCTTATTATTTATACTTCGACTAATAATTCGATTAATACTTCGACTAATATTTAAACTACTAACGTAATTACTAATATATTATTTTTTAAAATCTATAACTTAATAAAGTATTAATAATTATTTATTATACTATAAATATATTAAATCAATTAATTACCTATTTATATAATTAAATAATTTTAAAAAGAGGAGGAATAGGAAAAGGGGAGGGAAAAAGTTTTAACGGCTCGAAATAAATTCTATTATATATAAATCGAGTAGGGCTATTAATTTCTAGAGAAATTCTATGCGTATAGGGATTAAACTCTATTCGTACGGGGATCTACTTTGGTTTTCTAAATATAATTTAAGCAACGCTTAATATATAAAATTAAGAATAGTATTAAATTATTTATTGATTTTTAACGGATTTTTTGACGTAGGTACCGATTTTATAGCCCTACCCGTTATTAAGCTATTAATTTTTTGGACTTTTAAACTTTAAATTTATTTAATTATTTATTTAGAATAATTTTCTTTCTTTTAAATTTCTTAGGCCACTAAATATATTAGCAAATATTATAAACCTTTATAGTATTAAGCCTTATTAGCCTTGTGGGTAGAACCGTATAAAGTATTAGTACCCGGGTAAATAAAGGTATTTTAAAGGTAAATAAAATAAGTAAATATAAAAGGAAAGGTAATTATATTATAAATTTATATTAAAAACTAAAACGATATAATTTTTCTCTTATTCTCTTTATATATATTTTAATAGGTTATAAACCTAATTCCCGCTACATAATAATTTATACTAATATTATAAATTAGGCGCTATTAAACCGTATTTAATTTAATATATTAGTAAATACATTCTTCCATTATAAATAAATTAAAACTTAATCCTAATTTTATATTCTAATTAGGCAGGATAAATATATTTTATCCCGTCTCCTTCGTATTATCTATTATTTAAAATATTGAATATATTATAAAATAATTGGAAAAATATATTAAAAACGGGTATTTATCCTTTTATTTTAAAAATTAGATTATTAATTTCGTTTTATATTAGAAATAAAAGTAAATAATAATTCGGAACCGGGTAAGGATAGCCGACGTAGTTATCGATATAAATACAACTATCCTATTTAATTTTTAACCGTTGTACGTACTATAAAATAAAACGAATTCTTATAGTTAATTAAAACTATTAAACGCTTATTAAAATATAGTAATCTATAAGACCTTATAAATATTAAGAGCGATAATTCATTTAAAACTATTAGGATATTTTCCCTAATATTAAAAGAATTTAAAGTAAGGATAATTAATAAAATTAAATTATTAAATAATAGGGAACTCTTTAAATTTAAAATTAAATCTTTAAATACTAAGGGATACCTAAATTTATAAATATAAACGGTTTTTCTATTCTAATTTAAAATATTTTATTTTTATAAATTTATTAATTTTATATATTAAATAATTAATAATCCTATTAATATAATTCTATATATTAGAATTAATAATAATAGAAATTATAAAAGTATTATTAAAGTTTTTAACGAATAATTTAACAATTTTAATAAATAAATAAGCAGAGCCGGAACCCCGGACGAACTTAGCGATAACGATATAAATAGCATTAATAAAATAGTAGCTATATACGTCGTTTTAATTATTATAGGGCCAAATATTATATTTAATCCGATTTCCTTAATTAATATTAATATTAATATTAATTTAAAATTAGACGGAAAAAATAATTAAAAAACTTAAAATAAATTCTAATCGTCTATAATTAACGTTATAAATAGTTTTAATATTATAAAAAAAATTTTTATTAAAGATATAATCCTTATCGATTTTTTAAAGGCTTAGAAAAATAAATAACGCTATTATATTAAGATCCTTTATACGACTTTTTATAAAAATACTAAAAAATTATTAGAAGGATACTTAGCTAGGGGTATATAAAAAAGCTTTTTTAATTATATAATCGTTATACAACGGTTTTTAAATTTATAGCGGTAATATAATAATAAAAAAATTTATAACCGTATAGTAATTGTATTACAACCGTTATAATATTTATAACTATAGGATTTTTATATATATAACGTAATTAGACCTACCTTCCTAAAAAAAAATTTAAAATCCTTCTTTCCTACCTTCCTCCTTTAATATTAAACTTCCCGTTTATAAGCGAAAACGATTAAATTTTTTTCTTTATTAATAACCCTAACCCGAAAAATAAAAAGGGTATTAAAATGAATATTATTTCTTAGCGGTTATTTTGGACCCGGCTAGAAGTCCGTACGCCCTTTATTTAACGAGAAATCTTAGTTTAAAAAAGTTTACCGAACGGGTTTTTAAAAAAAAATAAAAATAATCTTCGCTTAATATTAAATTTGCCCTTAATAAATAAGAAAAACTATACGTTTCTATAAGAAATTTGGCCTAATAGCTAAGTAATTAATAAAGTAGTTTTTTATTTTTAGACTTTTATTCGATTCCTTGCTATAGTAAAAAATTTTGTTCTTTTCGAATTAAAAAAAAAAAAAAAAAAAAAAAAAAAAAAAAAAAGTTATTTATTAATTTAAATTCGCAATTTCCCTTTGTAATTTTTCTATACTAAGAAACCTTTTAGCAATTACGTTATATATATAAAAATCCTATAATTATAGATTTTAAAACGGTTATAGAATAATTATAATACGGTTATAATTTATTAAACTATTGCACTACCCTATTTAAATTTATAATTATAATAAATATAAATACTATTATATAATTATAGTACTATAATAATTTTAACCCTTATATTATTAAATAAATAGATAATTATAATTAGGTTTTTTATTAAAATTAAAAAAGAATATTTAAACGAAAGTATTAATACCCTATAGCGGATTTAATAAGAATAAAATAATTTAAAATTTGTTAATTTTAATAGAGTCCGAATTTTAAGCTAAAAAAATTTATCTTTATAAAAAAAATATATTATAATTAGTACAGAATATAAATTACCCGATAGTTAATTAATTTTAAAATTATTATAAACGTTTAATTAAAAATAGTATAGCGCTTAGAAAATTAATTTTTAAATTACTTATAATAAAAAGCTCACTTCCTTCTAAAATATAATCCGTTTTACTAAAGGCGAATTTATATATATTAGCGCCGAAGGTAATTATAATATAATAGCGATATTAATAAATAAGAAGAGTATAATATTAATACCCTTAATTAATAACCTTCGTAATAAATTTTATACTTATTATAATAAGAAATACTATAATAAGGAGGGATATTAAGATTTCTATTCTAAATTAAAAAAGGAGTATAATACCCGTAAATAAAAGAAAAAAGATAGGAATCTATTTTTAATATCGATTCTTATAATTACCCCTACCTAATAAACTTTTATTATAAATATAAGCATAGGAATTAATTTATCTTTTTTTATTTATAATTAAATAAAAGAATATAAATTTTAATTTTAATTAGACCGGACTATATTATATTATATAATAGGATAAAAGACTTTTATTTACTTTAAATAATATACTTCTTCAATTTAGGTTATAAATAATATATAATAATTATTCGGAATAATTTTATTACTTTCGAAACGAATAGTAGATTTATTATAAGTATCGGCGGTATAAAAATTCTAATATTGAATATTAATAATATAGAAAAGAAATATATTTTTAATAGTATAATTATTATAATTCGTTTTAAAAATATTATCTTTACCCCTAAATTTAATATTAATTTAATTTCTATAACCTAATTCTTTAATTATAGTACTAATATAATTCTATTTAAAAATTATTAATAAATTAAAAAAAGCGGTATAAATATTTAAATTTTATATTTTAATAACCTCTTTATTTTATAAATAATTAATATTATTTAGTAAGTTTTAATTTATTATTCGGTTAATTTAAAAATAATATTTTGGTACGAGCGTATAAATTATTTTAACGAGGAAAAACTAATTAAAATAAAAAATATAATCGACGGAATAAAAAATATACGTAAATATTATATATATAAATTATATATTAAAGGCTAGATAAAGGAGACCCTATATTAAGATAAATTTTATAAGGCTTAATATGTATTAAATATAATTTATATAAATATTTATAATCCTTTTAATATAAGAATATCTTTTCGTACCGTTATAAATATCTTCCGGCACTGTTATTAAAAATACTATTAAATATAAATTTACTAAATAAGAAATTATTAATATAAAAATAATATTAGAATTTTTATAATTTTCTACTCTATTTTATAATTTAATTACTATAAATATATTTCTCTAAAGGAAAAATTCAATTTAAATATTCTAAATTTAAAGTAAATAAATAGTTTTTTCTTCTTTTATTATATACTAAAGGCTATAGAGGGCGTCTAAATACGCCCAACATATTATATTATAGAAGAAAAATAAATAAAAATTCCAATATACTTTTTATATACTACGGCTTTAATTTGGCTAAATTACTTCTAAAAGCCTTTTTTAATTATAATACCGGAAAATATTTATAACAGTGCGAAAAAATATTCTCTTTAATATTATTAAATATTATAGTAAATACTATTAAATTATATTATTTAATAAATATAATAAATTTAATAAATCGTTGGCGATTAAAAATAGGGTTAAAGTATAGGAATTTATTCGAAAATTTATATAAATAATAAAAATAAAGGAACCCTAAAGAAGAAAGTATAGAATTATTTATTTTAATAGCGCTTAAAAATTTAATAATAATAAATTTAATATATAAGTAATAAAGTATAGTATTTAAATTAAACAATTAATAATTAAGTAATACTAATTTAATAGTATAGTAGAGAGTTTGAATTTCTATTTATAAAAAAAGCTATTACTAATTATAATTAGAAGAAATATTTCGAAGAAGTTTTAGCTTAAAATTTTCGAAATAGTTAATTATTTTAAAAATTATAACCCTTATTTAATATTCGATAGAATATTATTTAATATCGTTATTAATTAAAGATTAAATATAAATAATATTCGGACTATCGGTATAATAATTTAGTATTTAATTCCCTAAATATATTAAAAGAAAATAGATAAAAAAGTAGTTAAATATATATTTCTAAGCTTTAAAAGGTATATAGTCTATAAATTACTAACGTTAAATAGGCGAATAATTAAATTAAATAATATTTATTTCGAAATAGAAATTATATTAATTAAATATAGGATAAAAGATTTTATTACGTAAATAACTTTAAATTTATAGTAGATTAGTACTATAGGAGAATAAACTAATATTACGGCCCTAAATAAAAGTAAGTAAATAAGTCCCAATATTATAGTTCTAAAAGGGGATAAATTAACGGGTTTCGAAAGTAAATAAATAGGTTTCGGAAATAGATAATTCTAAACCCCGGACTAAAGTAGGTAATTAATTAATTAAAGTAAATAAGAGGGTTTTAAAGGTAAATAAGAATTTCCCGACTTATTAGTAATAAATTTTCTAACAATATAATTTCTACTTTATAAACGTTAAAAATAAAAGTCTATTATTAAACGAATTATTTTTATAGAATATTAATCGGTATTAAATAATTTATCTTTAAAATATTTAATAATAAATATTAAATTAAATATCGAAATTAGGACGTAAATAGTATAAATGGCGCGAACGCTACTTTTACCGCCAGCTATAATAAAAATACTACTTTTATTAAACTATTAAAATAATATTAACGGATATTTAGAATTAAAATACCTTCTATAAAATAGAATCCCGGAATATCTTTATCTAATTTAATATTATATATTATTTATAAAGGAATCGGTAGAAGAATTAATAGAGTTTAGAACGTTAAAGGAAATAAAGAAGAGTTTTTTTTAAAATAATTAACTAGAAGTAATAAAGGAAGAATATACGTTATTTATTAAAAATAGTATATAGAATTTAGTCGAAATTATATTATATATATATATTTTATATAGTAAATAAATTTATAGGTTTAAACGTAATTTAAATAACGAGGTTATTAAACGAAAGGTTCGTTAAATAGTTCGAAGACTCAAATAGATTAAAGGAATAAATTTCTTCGAAACTTTCGCCTCGGTTATTAAATTAATAAATTATAAAATCCTATTTATAATTATAATTATATTAAATTTGGAAATTAAATAGATAGATATTAAAACCGCGTTTTTATATAGAAATATTAAAAAAATTATCTATATAGAATAATTTCTAAAATTCGGGAACGGTACGAATAAAGTACATAAATTAAATAAAGTATTCTATAGGCTTAAATAAATTCCGAGAATATAATTTAATACCTTTATATTAGCATTAAAAAACCTTAGATTCAAACTTATTATTACCGATTATAATATTTACTATAATAATAGTATTTTTATAATTATTTATAGTAATAATTTCTCAATTATAAGAAAGGATAAAATTAAAATTTAAAATTTAAAAGAGGTATTAAATATAAAATTCTAAATAATAAACCTTAGACTTTATTACTACTATTTTAGTATTTATATTATCGTAATCGTTAAAAAAAGACTATTTATTTTAATTAATAAGGATACATCGATAAAATCTTCGTTTAATTCGGTATAGTATTATATAATCTAGCGGATATTCTAATAATAATTAACCATTTTAAAAAGGTAAATAAAGGGTAGACCGCTAAGAAGGTTAGAATTATTATATTTTAATTAACTATCGGTTTATTAATATATATTATATTTAATATTAAATCAAATATTGCGTATACTATTTTTATAATTAGCTAACATTTAATAAACCCTACCAAACTATATTTCCGAATATTTTAACGTATTTTTAAGTATTTAAAGGGTACGAAATCTTTAATTCTAATATTTAAAGGGGAGTTGAAAATTCTAAAAGGGTTTTTAAATTTTAATTAGGCTAGAGATTATAATACTAAAAGGTTTATATTAAGTTTTATCTTTAATATTAGTAGTAGATTAATTAATTGGAATTTAAAGAAGTAGTAAATAATAATATTATTATTAATAGAAATATAATATATAGGATAGATATTGGCGATAAAAGAAGCAATTTTATTAAATAAATGATATACGGAATTTAGTTCTAATCTTCGAAGGGGAAGTTAAGTAAATAATATAAGTAAAGTAAGTAATATTATTATTATTTTCTATAATAATTAAAGAATTATAGTATTTGTAAATAACCCGATATAATATTAACGGACGAAGTATATCGATATTTAATAGTATTTTATATATAAAAAGGTTGAAAATAATTTAGTAGAATTTATTTACATTCTTACAAAGGAGGAGGTAACTAATCAACTAATTAAACCGCTTATTAAAGATCAATTTTTATATTTCTAAAATAGCCTTAACCTTATCGATATAAACAAAATATATAGGAAGTTCGAAGAGGATAGGAGTATTACCGATTTATCTATTAAATAAGAATTGGATTCTAATAGTAATCAAAACGAATATTAATAGTACGGAAAGTATAAAATAAAGGGGAATTTTAATATTATTCGTATTTATTAAAGGGGAATAGTAAATATTATAAACCTTTATAATATTAAACTTTATTAGCCTTATAAATAGAACTATATAAAATATTAGTACCCGGGTAAATAAAGGTATTTTAAAAGTAAATAAAGTAAGTAGGTATAAAAAGAAAAGTAATTATATTGTAAATCTATATTAAAAATTAAAACGATATAATTTTTCTCCTATTCTCTTTATATATATTTTAATATATATACGTACTTTAAAAAAAAGGCGTATTAAATAGAAAAAATAATAATAAAGAATATTATTTATTTTTTACTTCCGTATAAAATTTTATAAAATTTTAAAAAGGATTTTAGAATTGTCTTTTTCCTTCCCTATACGAATAGAATTTTATTTTTATCCCTATACGAATAGAATTTCTCAATTTCTATAGCTATTTATAATACCCGCCGTTATACTAGTAAATAATATTTATTATACGCTATAAATTGAAAATAAATTAAAAGAGTAGGATATTAATATATTATAATAAATAATAATAATATTATTAATATTAAATATATTTATTTAATAGTAAGGGAATTATTATTAAAGTTTTTATAAGATTAGTAATATTATATAGGGTAAATATCTTTTTAAACGTAGCGGAGTAAAGGCGGCTTAGTAAATATAGTAAAGAAATAGTAAACGTATAACTAATTATATTATAATTGCCCTTTTATACTAAAATAAAAGTAAATAAATAATAATAGGAATAATAAATATTAAATATTTAAAAGTATTTATTTATTTATATATTTCCCGCCTACTTACTTAATAATATAAAGGTTTAAATTACTATAGTATAATAGTTATACAACGGTATAGAGATTTACTACTATTATAGATTTGGATAGGGTAATATAACGGTTTAATAAATTACAATTATATTATAACCGTTTTATAACCGTTATAATATTTGCAATTATAGGATTTTCGTATATATAATGTAATTGCCAAAACAATTCTTTTATAAAGGGAAATCGCGAAGGTTACAAAGGGAAATCGCGAATCTAAGCTAATATATATATATATATATAAAATTTTTTTTTTAATTTAAAAAGAATAAAACTTTTTATTATAGCGAGGAATCGAATAAAAGTCTAAAAATAAAGAACTACTTTATTAACCACTTAGCTACTAAGCTAAATTAATTAAAAAAAGGGCTAATTTTTCTTATTTATAAAGGGGAAATTAGGTTCTTTTTTTTTTTTTTTTTTCTCAAAACCCGTTCGGTAAAAGATTTTTAAATTAAAATTTCTCGTTAAATAAAGGGCGTACGGACCTTTAGCTAAGTATAAAATAATTACTAAAAAATAGCGCTCATTTTAATATCCTTTTTATTTTTAAGGTTAAAATTATTAATAAAGAAAAAACTTGGTCGTTTTTATAAGAAATAACCTTCGCAACTTCCTTTTATCAATTTTCTTTATTATATAAAATTTTCTAAAAAGGTAAGTCCAATTATATTATATATATAAAAATCCTATAATTGTAAATCTTATAACGGTTATAATACGGTTATAGATTTTTTAACCCTTATAGTATAGTTGCAATATGGTTGCAAATTTTTTTTACTATTGTACTATTATTATAAATGCTAGAAATTATTATATAATTATTATACAAGTGGAAACATTTCTTTATATTACCCTAACTAAATATATACCGGGTTCTAAAAACCTTCGCTTAAACGCCTTAAATTATAAATTTAACGACCGCCCTAACGGTAAAAAGGATAACCGTTTAATTATTTATAAATAAGCTTTATTAAATTTATTTTAATTCGAAAATAATTATTTCGAATTTAATAATCTAGTAGCGGGTTTTTCGTTTTACTTACTAGGGCCTAACAATTTAAATATTTAATTAACCAATAATTTTATTTATATTAATTATAAAACTTTTATTTTCTTATAAGCATTAATTTTTTCCCTTATTAGCGGAACTTATTAATAGCCTACTATTATTAAGAAAGTCTTTTATAAGGCCTTTTCGGAATATTACGTCGTTAATAGTATTATAAAATAGCGAGACCGAATTATTATTAACCTTTATAATAAAAATCCCTAATTCCAATTTATTAATTACTAATATAATTCTTTGGGCATTAATTATTTAGGCCGTAACGCTATATATAAATTCTTATAATACGATTTCTATTAGGAGGGGATATATAATAACGTATACCTTTTTTATAAAGGTTATTTACTATATACGAAAATTAAATCTTTAAAGAAAAGTTTAACCGGTTATTTTAAATTAGTAATAATCGTTTTCGTATTATAGATTAATATTTTAGTCGATTATATTACGCTACTACCCCTAAATATTAATTTAAATTAAATGTTTAAATATATCGCTATTGTCGTTAATTAATTTATTAAAATATAATACTATATCCTAATAGTAATTCTAAAAGCGGAAGAATTAATAAATTACTTTATTAACTATATTTATTCGATTTATAATTTCCTTAATAATATATTTTCCAATAGAAGTACCTAATTTATATTATAATTCTAATCTATCCTTTATAAGCGGCTATCCGTAATTCGCAAATTTATTTCCGCTTTCTACCCTTGAACGAATATTTAAATCGAATATATTAATATAGAAATAAAATAATTCTTAAAGATTTATATTAATTAGGCGTAAACGGATTAAGTAAAATAATTACTATTTATAAATTTCGCTAATAATAATATTATTTTATTATTAATAGGGATTTTACCGTTCTTCGCCAACTATAATTATTACCCGCGTATAAATATAAAACTTCGTACCCCGCTACCGCTAAATTTGGCCTTAATTTAATTTAAAGAATACTATAATATTAATAAATTAATAGATTGCTTCTAATAAATTTAAAATTTCGTTATTTAATAATTATAGTATACGTAGGAATAATACGAGGATAATACTAATAAAAAGCAAATCGATTTTATTAAATACCGTATTAATAATATAATTTTATTTAATATTATAAACTTTATAAATAGACTCCCGTAGGTAAAGTTTTACCCCTATTAGGAAGGCCCCTTTAAAATCGTCTATATTAAATTATATATAATATACTTCGCCCTCCCATCTAATATAAAATACGGCATTTAATAGGGTAGTACTAGCCTTTAGATAGAGCGGCCCCAATCCTTATTTGGGCCCTAATTGGGTTAAGGTTATAAGTATATTTGTAATTTTCGAGCGGTTTATTTCAATAGGACTGTTATAATACGCCAACCTTTTGTGAAAGATAGTGCCCAGCCCTGCCAACCAGTAGATCCCCCATTCACCAACCTACGCACGAGCCCCATCTTTAGACTTAGCCATTTTGAGCATGCCTTTCATTAACTCAACCTTCTTTCAAATCCCTCTTTACAACTGAACCAAGCTAGCTGTAAACACCAGAACAGGCCAGAATTGCTCTGCACGTACGTAAATATCAATCGCAAACATTATTAGATTGCAGTAATTTACTGACTTTCTAAAGCTCTATAGTACTGCGCGCATCGTGCACATTTTGGTCATTTTCATGTCTGTGTAACACTTTCGAAATTACCGTGTAAATAATAAATTACCACGAAGTTTCACGCCAAGACCTGTAATATTGGGGCCCAAATAAGGATTGGGGCCGCTCTATCCAAAGGCTGGTGCCGCCCTATCAAATGCCATAAAATACTTACCAATCTTCTACATTTCTATAGTACAACTGTAGTCCGGCTAAAGTTTTTTAAACTAATTTACTATAATAAATATCTAAATTAACGAAGGACGGGTTATAATACGTACTAACGATTAGGAGGAGTATAAAGAGTAAGTATTTAAATATTTTACAAATTATTTATAGATAGGTAATAATAAGTATTAGAAATACGAAATTAAATAAAAGACCGGTAACCCTACTTAGGAATTTATTAATAACGTTATCGATTATAAATACTATTTTTAATAATTTTACTATAAATATCCGGATAAACCGGTTCCCCTAAAGGTCTAGAGAATTTTTAAACGCTTCGCTGCTAACGCCCTAGTACTAACGCTAACGCTAATACTAATACCGGTAACCGCTAAACTACTACGGCGCCGCTCTAGCCGCTTAATATAGTAAGAAACCGCCGCCGCTACTACTATAAAAAATAAAATGTAGAAAGATATAGAGGAAAGTTTATACCTCGTATTCGGAAGGGTTTTTCGGAAGTTGATAGATATTTACGAGGATAGGAAGCGATGTGAAGGGTCTTGAGTCTATTATTATATATATATATACTTAGCTAACAATATAAGGGTTTAAATTACTATAGTATAATAGTTATACAACGGTATAAAGATCTACTACTATTGCAGATTTGGATAGGGTGGTACAACGGTTTAATGAGCTGCAACCGTGTTGCAACCGTTCTGCAACCGTTGCAACATCTGCAACCATAGGATTTTTGCATATATGACGTAATTGCTAAAAAAATTCTTACCGCACAGAAAATTCATAAGGGGAAATTGCGAAGGTCACAAAGGGAAACCGCGAATCTAGGCTAAAATTTTTTTTTTTTTTTTCTTTTTTTTTTTTTTTTTTTTTTTTTAATTTGAAAAGAACAAAATTTTTTGTCACAGCGAGGAATCGAACAAGACTCTGAAGATAAAGAACTACTTTATTAACCACTTGGCTACTAGGCCAAATTTCTTATATAAAAGGTTGGTTTTTCTTCCTTATAAAGGTGAAGTTGGTTTTTTTTTTATTTTTTTTTTTCTAAAGACCCGTTCGGTAAAATTTTTTTAAACTAAGATTTCTCGTTAAATAGAGGGCGCACGGACCTCTAGCCGGGTGCAAAATAACCGCCAAGAAATGGCGCTCATTTTAGTACCCTTTTTATTTTCAGGGTTAGGGTTATTAGTGAAAAAAAACTTGGTCGTTTTCGCTTCCCTATAAAGGGGAAGTTCGATATTAAAGGAGGAAGGTAGGAAGGAAATTTTTTTCGAGGAAGGTGGGTCCAATTACGTCATGTATGCAAAAATCCTATAGTTGCAGATGTTGCAACCGTTGCAGCACGGTTGCAGATATTGCAACGGTTGCAACACAGTTGCAATTTTTTTTTACCGTTGTACTACCGCTGCAAATGTTAGAAACCGTTGTACAACTATAAAAGCATCCCTATATACCCCTAGCTAAGTAGATTTTTTAGCTTTTCGAGCTTCTTTTGAGGGGGGATAGTATTATAAGGTTAGACCTATAATATACTATATTGTATTAACTGCATAGTCCAGAGTTCTGGCTACACTATGTTACCGTCACGTACAGCCTTACGTGCCCGCGCACGGTCTGGTCTATAGGGCTCTCGCCTATATAGCTAGACCTCGGCGCATACTTCCTTCTCTCCTTCCTTCTCCTCATACAATAATATATATCGTACCCTACCTATAACGGTGCCCTCTCGCCCCGTGATATAGGCTCCGCCTAATAATATTTTAAATATTAATATTTTAGATATATAGCGAAATTTTATTGTTAAGAAGATACTTATAATTATGATAGTAAAATTAAATATAATAGGCTATATATAGGAGAAGTAAACTACCCTTCGAATAAAGATAATTCTTTAATTTTTTATAAGTTATATAGGAAATTGGGGTATTTTACCTTCGATAAGAAGTAATACCCGTTTATAAGAGCGGCCTATATAAAAGTATTAGTCGATTATGCCTAAAGGCTTTATAGTTTCGCTATTCGTAAAGGACTAGCTAAACCGGTATTAAAGCCGACAATAGAAATAGAAGAAGACGTTGTAATCCCTAACGTCCTCTTTAATTCCCGTTTAATTATAACCTTAAAGAAATTATTTATAAGAGGAAGAAAAAAAGGCCGCCTTAAGAAAATTAATAGTAGTTTTTAGCCGAAACTTATAACTATAAACCGAATAGACATTTATACCCGCTCTTAAAATATAAATAATTATATTTATATTAGTTCTATTATTATTACACTTATAATTATCATTATTACTTTTAAAGAAATAATGTCCCTCTAATCCGCCGTTAGACTAAAAGGAAGCCTCTTATAAAGTAATTAATAATTTAATTAAAAATACTCTATTAAAATATTAGGAAATCGTACGAGAGAGGGAAAACGCCATTTAAATAGAAGGAGACTTATAATATCGTAGTAATTTAAAAATTAGGTAAAATTTAAATAGGGATATTTACTAGCCGAAGGGTAGTAAATATTATAGCGGTGATTATTTAGAGAAAGGTAGGGCGGTAATTTATATAAATAAAAAATAGAATTTAAAAAATTTAAATTTCTAAGTTAGGAAGGATTAAGCCGCGGTAATATTAAAAGATTTACGGGAATTAATAACCGTCTACTTTATTTACTCCCCTATCTTCTTCTAAAGTACGCTAGAATATTAATAAGGTTTTCTGTTATGGGGCTAGCGCCCTGGGGTCTGTGATCTGGCTGATGCCAGGTTATGGCCTGCGAGGGTTCTGGCTCGGCTGCCCCGGCTTTGGCACGGTGCACAAAACCCTCGTTCCAGACTGTACTTTCTGTGTAGTCTTTCCTCCCTTTTCTTCCTTGTTAAATATAGCCTTTTTAACCTTACACGACTGCTCGCTGTACTTTACTCTTGTAGACCCGTTATATTATATTTGACCTTCTTTTTAATACTACCGTTGCCCTCGTTTCGCCGGTACGCCTAGAGAGTTTCCCTTTTCGTTGCCCTCATCCCTAGTAACGAAAATCCCTTATTTACGTTCGACCGACCGTTCTTTACGACTACCCCCTCCTATTTTTCGCTGCCCGGACTTCCGTCACTCTCGATAATAGTACCGAACTAGATACTGTGGTTTTAAGACCCCTAAGAACGATTCGAGTAATTTAGTACCGCGTTTACGAACGTGCTAAACGAGCTCGCCGCCCTCAAAGCCTCGTCTGCCCCGGCCGTTACCTATATTCCTAAGCCGGTGCTCCCCTACTTCGAAAAATTTTCTAGGGAAAAAATAGATTTCGAAACCTAGGTTTTAAGCGCGCAAGCTAAACTCTACGTAGATAGCCTCGCTATTGGCGATATAGAAGCGTAATTCTATTATTTATTAGCTTGCCTATTGCTTACCGTTAAGAAACCGCTCGTTGCCTTCGCCGCCTCTCCTTAATCGTTGTAAGAGCTTATTGAAAAGTTCCGATTTATTTACAATAATCTTAATGCGGTTAAGAAAGTTGGGTAAGAACTTTACTATTTCTATTAGAAAAGTAGTAAACCTATAGTTCTTTTTTTCGTCTATTTTGAAGAGGTACTATACTATATTCCCGTAGATTCTTAGCCGGATTCTACTAAAGTTAGCTAATTCTCTATTATTTTAAATAACGATTAGAGGTACTGTTTTAGCGACTATACTAATGTGTTAGAATAGTATTTAAATTTGTTTATTTATTTTCGCTAACTTAATAGTAATTCCTTTTTGACCTCCTCTTTATTTTTATTAAAGCAGGTCTAGGTTGACGATAATATTAGTAATCCTATAGATACCTCTATTAATGCTACAGTAACTTCGCCGTTTTAGAAGTAGAAGAACTAGTGGAAGAAGGAGGGTAAGTATATTAATTGTAGGAGTAGTTCCTACTAATTTAAATAGTATAAAAAGACTACGTATTTAAATAATATTCGGTCTAACCCGGTTAGGGGCTTAGGCGGTTATAATAGCAACAATTAAGAAGAGGAAGAATATTCGGACTAAGCGATACCCTAGTAAGGGCTGCCCTAATAATACTACGGTAAGAGGGAGGTTTATACGTCTATATAGGAAGGACTTCTATAACTATCAAAGTACGGCGTCTATTAGTTAAATAGCCGGTTAACCTTTTTCTACTCTTTTACGTATACTTCTTGAGGGATTTACTATAAAATATAATTGTAGGAGGGCAATAAATATTATATTTTGTAAGTACTACAATTACTAAATTCATTTTTGGCTAGGGATATTAATTTAGGGAATTTCTTCACGTTTTTTCTTTAGCTAAGGACCACGGGGTCATCAAGAGAGCAGGGTAGTTCATCACAAGTAGGAGCAGATCAACTGCTTAATCAAGTGCCATTGGTTATAGGTTTGAGCCTTGAAGATAAAAGGAGAAGGAATCGATTTCGGGATTTAAAAAAGAAAAATAGGCAGCTTAAATTAAATAATACTCCTTCTTAAAAAAATATATTCGAATTCTGATCACAAATTCGTTTTCCCGTATTAAATTTATTCTTCTTTTACTTTATAATCCCCTCTTAAAAAGATTAACGTTTAAATTTGCTCCCTCAATCTTTTTTGAAGATCCGTTAAAGTATAATATTTTAGTATTAATTCTAATTTCTTCCTAAGTAGTTAATAATTAAAATATAAAAATTTCTTCGATTTTATTTTACGGATAAGAATTATTTTATAGTAAATCTATTCTCTTTTTTAAAGTATTAATTTTTATAATCTTTATATTAATTAAATTAATCTTTCTATAGTAGGGAGCTAATCTCTCTTCTTGTATAGTATTTTCCATTCTAAATTAAATAGTAATAAGGACGAAATGAATTTTAAACTTTTAGTTAAACTAGTTAATATAAATTCGAGGAATCTTCGGCCGAAATTTTTTGTATACATTAAAATTATCCCTACTTTCTTCGGAATACTAGTTTAAAAGCCGAAGGTTAAATAATAAGTAATTAATTACTTCCCTCGGTAAAGAAGTCTTTTATTCAATTTAATAGAGACTTTAATTCCGGATATATATAGATTTTAAGCTCTTCGTCCAATTTACAATTTGCCAATACCCTTCGACGAATATACTAGCCCTTTTACCTTCTTTAATTAAATTATAATCGACGTAGAATACGAAGACGAATTATTTCGAAATACTAATTTAATAAAATAATAAATTAAAGATTAGAGAATTAGTAATTTAAATTATATAATAGATCAAAGATTACGAATTAACGATAGATAATAAATCCCCCTTTTACTACTTCCGCTTATATTTAGTATAGATATTCGTAATTTATATACCGAATTCCTTTTTAAAATAATTATAACCTTTTTAGGGTATATTATATTAATATTTTAAATAATTCTAATTAACCTTTTACGAATAATTAGCTTCTTATTAGAGGTAAGTACGGTTAAAAGGGTAGTATTTACCTCCTTTTATAATAATAATTACTATTAATTAAGCGAAATTATAATAGAACTTCCGAATTAATATAATATTTAATACCCTAATTAAAATATAAATATTTTAATCTAAATAATAATAATAGTCTTATTCCCTATACTATTTATCTATAGCGCCTTATTAGTATAGGGTACTTCTCCTAATTCTCTAGAGGAAATTATATAGTAATAAACGCTATCGGATAAATACCGCCAATTCCTTTCGGTCGCGAATGAATCGCGCCTACTCTATTTCAATTCTATTTATAACGATATTTACCTACCGCTTTAATAAATAAACTACTTCCCTTTTACCCCTTTTAATCCAATATTAAAATAATTGAAATACTATTCTCGTACGCTACTCCTTCTTCTTAAACCGCCTATAATAATCGTCCTTTCCTTATCGTTTACCCCTATTCCCGCTTCGTCGTTATCTCCTAAATTCCTACAATTCTACAAAAATTTATGAGAAAGTCTTTTCGCACCGTCGCAAATGTCTTTATACACCGTCGTCCAAAATACCACTAAGTATAACTTTGCTAAAAAAGAAGTTGTCGGTATGAAAATGGTACTAGAATTTTTGTAATTTTCTACTCTATTTTATAGTCTAATTGCCGTAGACGTATCTACTTAAAGGAAAGACTCAATGTAAATATTCCAAATTTAAAGTAAATAAATAGTTCTTTTTTATTTTATTGTATATTGAGCGCTATAGAGGGCGCCTAGGTACGCCGGACATATTATATTGTAGAAGGAAAATAAATAAAAATTTCGATATACTTTTTATATACTACGGCCTTCGTTTGGCTGAGTTATCTCTAAAAGCCTTTTTCGATAACGGTGCGAAAAGACATTTACAACGGTGCGAAAAGACTTTCTCAAATTTATATAAGCGTAAGGGCCTCTTCTTTCCTTTTATAAAGAGAAAGTCTATTCGCACGGTCACAATTATCTATTTGAACGGTGATCCACTTTTTCTCTCACATATATCCCTAACCCTCGCGCGGCCACAGGTGTTACATGTATTCTTTCGAAAATTTCGTCCAGAAATCTGGGCATTACTATTCTTTCATACGTGACATTAGACTGTCAGCGATTGTTACAGCTGTCAGCGATTGTCACGGCTGTCAGCAATTGTCACGGCTGTCAGCGATTGTCACAGCTGTTAGCGATTGTCACAGCTGTTAGTGACTGTTGTAGCTATAGCTGTCAGCGATTGTCACAGCTGTCAGCGAATGTCACGGCTGTCAGTGACTGTTACGCCTGTTAGCGATTGGCTGTCAGCGATTGTTACAGCTGTTAGCGATTGTCACGCCTGTTAGCGATTGGCTGTCAGCGATTGTCGCGGCTGTCAGCGATTGTTACGGCTGTTAGCGATTGTTACGGCTGTTAGCGATTGGCTGTTAGCGATTGTCACGGCTGTCAGCGATTGTTACAGCTGTTAGCGATTGTTACGGCTGTCAGTGACTGTCACGGCTGTCAGCGATACGTGTGCTGTATAGGGGGTGTAATAGGCTGTAATCTAGGAGCTTGGCGGTCGCGGTACGAGCGAGACTGGTGCTAGCGGGGAGGAGATGGCAGGGTTAGGGATATGTGTGAGGGAAAAAGTGGATCACCGTTCAAATAGACAATCGTGACCGTGCGAATAGACTTTCTCTTTATAAAAATTCCTCCCCGCCGTTATCTTTCGAATTTCCTTTTCTTCTTTATTTAATTAACTCTTAAAATAGCGTCTTCTTCTATTAGCCATACCCCCGACCATCTTCCCGGCTATATATTTAATCCTTTAAGCTTCGTAATTTATATTAACCGTAGTACTATTAAGCGTAATATTAACTTCGTCTATATAATAAATTCCCCGTCCTTTAAATTCCCCTATTCCTTCGTACCCCCTTTTACCCCAGCGTTCGAATTCTAATCCTTTATCCAAATATTAATTTTTAATTCTACCTTTAACCTTCCTTCCGGCCGGTAAATCCTCCTTATCCTTACATTCGCCTCTCTTCCTTCCTACTAATTATATTAATTAGTATTGTCCGTCGCGTTCTTTACTTCTACTATAATATAAAATTTACTAACTATATTTATAATACCTCGTCCTTTAATATAATTATATTTCGTATACTCTTTGTAAAATCTATTTATTATATTAATATTAAAAATAAATTTCTTTCTACGGTCTTCTTTTCGTTTTCTTTTTTAATATTCTTCGAAACGCCGGTAAATAGAACACTACTTATCCTATTACTAATACGAAATATATATTAAATATTCTATTAGATTACTATAATAAATATAACGCTATTTAAACTACAATTATTATTTTATTTTATTCTTAAAATAATTTTAATCCTTTAATTCGTTATTTTTATAAGAGGATGTCTATTCGTACTATTGACATCGTCTTCTAAGACTGTACCCTACCCACCCCCGACCACCAGAAGTATTCTTTCGAAAATTTCGCTAAGATTCCCCGCAAAATCCAATTATTATATTCTTTCGTAATTTAATATCAGACGGCTATATACGGCACTAAATTCGTACTTAAATATATAGATTTACAACGTATTTTATAGCGCGGTCGCACATCGCTCGTCGCTCAATTAAACGACTATTAACGACTATTATAGCTATTAGCGATTATTATAACTATTAGCAATTATTACAACTATCAACGATTATTACGGCTATTAACGATTATTACGACTATTAACAATTATTACGGCTATTAATAATTATTACGGCTATTAATAATTATTATAGCGGCTATTAGCAATTGTTACGGTTGTTAGCGATTATTACGGCTGTTAGTAATTATTATAACGGCTATCAACGATTATTATAGCTATTAATAACTATTACAACGGCTATTAGCGATATATATGCTATACAAGGGTTAAAATATGTAATAAGCTATAATTTAGGAGTTTAGCGGTCGCGGTACGAGGGGGACTAGTACGGGGACGCTAGGGTTAAGGATAGGTATAGGGAAAAAAGTGGGGTACAGTCTCAAAAGACGATGTTAATAGTACGAATAGATATCCTCTTTTATAATACTTATATTAATTTTTTTTAAAACGTACGTAAACGCCTAATTACAGACGGTCTCCCGTACCACCTTAATATCCTTCTTCGCTATTAGAACATAAAGGTCGAAAATTATTAGTGTAAAGGATATTATAAAATATTTTTAACTAATTGTCTTTCCACTCCCATTTTCAACTTTAATAGAAGAAATATTAATATTAATTCCCCAATAATAATTAATAGCCCTATCGGCCCCCTTCCAACTAATAAAGCTTAAGTTTAATAGCGCTATAAAATTATTAAAAATTAAGAATTCATATTTAATATATTCTACGAATTCTTCGTCCGCGAAGAACGTTAATTAATTATTTCAGCATCGCCTTCGTAATTAAATAACTATTATAAATAATATAATTTAATTCCTCCTCTTCCTATTTCTCCCGTACTCTCTTATTTTAATATTATAATCGAATATATTTACAAATATTATACGAATTTATTATACTACTCTCTTTCTAATTTAATTATTAAACGATATTTATTTAATTTATTAAACTATAATACTTATAAAAGGATTCTCTTAGTTCTGGCTCTATTATCCAAAAAGAAGAATTTAAAACTCTTCTTTCGTTTATAGTTAATCGGTTACTATTATTTAATAACCAATTATCCATAAATAATTTAAAATAGTATACGCAAAAATTTCTTTACCTATTTTATAAAAATAAATTAATATTATAATATTCGGAATTTTCTTTCAAAGGAAAAAGAATTAGAAATTTATAATTTCCGTCCTTACTTAAATAAAAAGGGGATTTTTCGCTTTAAATAGTAAATATTATTTGTTATTGTTTTCTAATTATTAAACTTCCTTCCTTTTTTATTTCGTACTAATTATATACCGTTTTATAATATTATTACTAAATTTCGGGTTAAAATCGGCGATAGTAAGTTTATACTATCGGCCTAATTTAATTACTATTACTATTAATTAATAATTATAATAAACGACGCCGAAACCGGAAACGCCGATTTCTGGTCAGGAAGTGCTCTAAAACGAAAACCGACAACGGCAATCGACTCAGGAGTGTCATTTACCCCCTTCGCGATATCCTACGACGACTATAGCGATGGCGTTGAACCGTTGCTACCGATAATAATTAACGGAGGTACGAATAGGTTTGAAAATAGCGTTTACAACCCCTTCGGAAGTATTTTAGGATATAACGACTTTAATACTATATTTACTATAAAGATTTTAGAGAAGATAAAGGAAAATAATAAAATTATAAAGAAATTTATTACTATAGTAAATAAAATTATAGACTATATTACTATAACAATTAACGATTATCGTTAGGTTTGAAAGTTCCTTTTCGAATTTACAAAAACTTTTATAAAGAAAAATAGGTTTAAAATACTTAAGGTAAATAAGGCCGCCGAGGCCTAATTTATTACTAGGAAGGATTTTGACGATTTAAAGAAGTTTATTTTAAAGGAAATAAAGAAGGATATTTAAGAGGTGTTAAAAAATAGGTTAATATTATTCGGAAGTCGCTAGATAGGGTTAATACTATTTTTTATTATTTATTTATTATTATTATTAAAAAGTTTATCCCTTTTAATTACGAATATTAGTTTATTATTAAAGGGGTTTAAATTGCTATTAAATTTATTATACGTTTAAATAATAATATAAAGTAGGCCGTTAAGAATAATTTAAAGGAGAACTTATATAGGGTAATCCGTATAATTATTAAAATAGTAACGAACGGAGATTATATAATTATTTTTAATAAATTAATTAGGGATTAGTATTGGAAGTATTAAATTTAAGTTAAAAAGGTTTTTAGAAAAGAGGCCGTTGTATTTTTAAATACTATAATTATTTTAATTAAGGGAGTCCTGTAGGTTAGTATTAATATAAAATAATTCGAGTCGGTTATATAAGAAATAAGGGAGAAGAATAAGGAGGCGGAATTATTTAGGCTAAATTTTAAAAGAGATACGAAGGGGAGGAGAGAAGAATATTTTTAGTAGAAATTGCGATTACGAGGGCTATAATCTTCTTTTAAGACAATTCTTTTTTTTAAGATAGTAGTATATATATATGCGAATTATTCTAAATTATAGTTTCCGCCTAATAATATTTTAAATATTAGTATTTTAAATATATAGTGAAATTGTATTATTAAGAGGACGCTTATAATTATTATAGTAAAATTAAATACGAAGGGCCGCGTATAGGAGAAAAAAATTACCCTTCGAATAAAAATAATTCTTTAATATTTTATAAATTATATAGGAAATTAGGGTATTTTACCTTCGATAAAAAGTAATACCCGTTTGTAAGAGCGGTTTATACGAAGGTATTAATTAATTATATTAAAAAGCTTTATAATTTTACTATTTATAAGGGACCGGTTAAATTAGTATTAAAATTAATAATAGAGATGGAGGAAAATATTATAATCCTTAACGCCCTCTTTAATTCCCGTTTAATTACAATTTTAGAAAGATTATTTATAGGAAGAGGAAAAAGAAACTATTTTAAAGAGAAACTCTATCTGCACGGGGTAAAAACTCTATCTGCACGGGGATCCACTTTGTGTTTTTTTTAGGTATAACTTTGTCAAACTATGGTGTATGAAATCAAGAATAGTACCAAATTACTCATCGATTTTTGGCGGATTTTTAGACGTATGTACCGACTTTGTAGCCCCCTTATAGCCTTAGGCGTTATCGAAATCCTACTTTCCTAGAATTTTGGACTTTTAATATTTTTAAATATTTATTTATAATCGCTTCTTTCCCTAGGGTTTTCTCAAGCTACAAGGTGTATACGCTATTTATGAGGGTACTGCCAGGTAGAGAAAAAAATAAGGAAAAATTTGATATACTTTTTGCCTTGTTTTCATACCTCCTAGTGCTCTAAAAAGGACATTCAAAGTCACTTTTTCTTCCCCGTGCAGATAGAGTTTTTACCCCGTGCAGATAGAGTTTCTCATTTTAAAAAGATTAGAAGCGGCTTTCGGTTAAAATTTATAGGTATAGGTTTAATAGATATTTATACCCGCTTTTAGAATATAAGCGATTATACCCGTATTAGTTTTATTATTATTATACTTTTAATTACTATTATTATTTTTAAAGAAATAATACCCCTTTAGCCCGTTATTAAATTAGAAAGAAACTTCTTATAAGGTAATTAATAATTTAATTAAAAATATTCTATTAGAATGTGGGGAAATCGTACGAGAGAAGGAAAATATTATTTAAGTAGGAAGAGACTTACGATATTATAGTAATTTAAAAATTGGGTAAGAATTTGAATAAGGATATTTATTAGCTAATGGGCGGTAAATATTATAGTATTAATTATTTAAAGAAAGGTAGAATGGTAATTTATATAAATAAGAAGTAGAATTTAAAGGATTTAGATTTTTAGGTTGGGAAGGATTAGGTTGCGGCAATATTAAAAAATTTATAAGAACCAATAATTATTTATTTTATTTATTTTTCTATTTTTTTTTAAAGTACGTTAGAATATTAATAGGGGTTTCCCCTCTTTAAATTCTTGGAAGAAAAACTCCCGGCCGGCTAATATATAATTATAAAAGATTATAATTTCTATTACTTTAATTGGGATTTAGAGAATAGGATTAATTTAAGCGTTATAAAGTTATTTATATAGGTACGGCGATATATAATAATAATAATAATTTTATTCCCTATATTACTTATTTATAGCGCTTTATTGGTATAGGGTACTTCTCCTAATTCTCTAGAGGAAACCGTACGGCGATAAGCGCCGTCGGATGAAAACTGCTAGCTCCTTTCGGTTACGAATAAATCGCGCCTACTCTATTTCGATTCTATTTATAGCGGTACTTACTTACCGCTTTAATAAATAAGTATAAGTACGGCGATAGAAATTTAATTTTATTACTTTTTATAAAGAATTAATAAAATTTAGAAATATAATTAAAGGAGAGAAAGACGGAATATTTAATTATATATAAATTTTATAAGGTATTGAAGCTAAATATTAGGGAATATAACGGTATAAGTAAATAGGTTTAAATTATTACCTTTAAAAAGTTTAAATTTAAATAAGAAAAAGAAATAGGAAAATAGAAGTAGAAGAAGGGTTTAATTAGAATTTAATAGATGTAGAAAAGGTATAAAAAGTGGTAGAAAAACGAATGTTAGTTTTAAAAGGGATTAAAATAGTAGAAGAATTTAAATTAGGATTTAATAAATTTAATAGTAAATTCGTTAGTATTATAGAAGAATTCGTCCTATATTAAATAAAAGGTCGGGGAAGATAATTAGATTAATAGAATTTAAAATATAAAACGGTAATAAAGGAAGTACGGCGGAAATAATAAATATAATTTAAGAATTAAATACTTTTAAATTAAAAAGAATTTATAGAAGCGGCGATAAAAAAGAAGAAATTTATTATAAAGATTTAAAAAGCGAAGTAACGTAATTATATTATAAATACGTTAAAAGACCTAAATAAGTTTTAGTTATTAGAAAGGTAAGTTAAAATATAAAATTATTATTTAATAAATCTGCTAAAATTATTACCCTTTAAATAAAATAAGTAGGCGAACGAAGTCGAAGATTATAGTAGTAAGGTAAATATTTTTACTAATTATTTTTTCCCGAAAATAGAAGTCTTAACAAGCTATTTACTAAATTAAATATAATTATTAAATAATAATATTTTAATATTTATTAATAATTTAGTTACCGAAGAGGATATTCGGGAAATCCTTTTACAAATAGTATTAAATAAGGTATTAAGTATTGATTAATTCTTAAATAAATTTTTGAAAATATATAAGGAATTATTTAAATAGGCGATAGTAATTTTTATTATAGCGAGCTTCTAGTTTAGATATTTCCCTTAATAATTTAAAAATACGAAAGTAGTTATTTTTAAAAATTTGGAAAAAGTACCGAATAAGAAAATTAGCCGGGGTATAAAAGCTTATATTATTTTTGAATAACATTAGAAAGATTTTTAAAACTTTTATAGTAAAGAGCTTAATATAGGTAGTAGAAGAATATAATTTCTTCTCGGAGGGCTAAATAAGTAATTAAGTAAGTTATTCAATTAAATTCGCCATTCGAATAATTATTAATACGGTCTATATAATATAGAAATTTAAGGCCGTAATATTTTTTATACTCTTCGATTTGAAGGGCGTATTTAATAGAATTAATTATAAGTAATTCTTATATATATTATAAGAAATATAATTCTTAAAATAGATTTTCTAATAGGTTAATAATTTTATTATTAGGAGAAAAAGTTTTCTTTTCTTCGACGACGAAACTACTTAACTTTATAATATTATAGTAAGCGTATTATAAAGTTCCCTTTTCTTATTAATCCTTTTTATTATTTTTATTACTTTATTATATTACAAGTTAATTATTATTTAAAATACGATTATTATTAGTTTCGCCGACGATATTAATATTATTACGGTAATTAAAATTATTAAAGAAAATTATTAAACGTTTTAAACGGTATAAGATATTTATTCGGGTTAAGTAATTAAAAGAAAGATAGAATTTAAAGTAAGTAAAATAGAATTTATATATTTTATACGGACGAGGGAATTAAAAATAGAAATTTTCTAACTCGGGGGAATTATATTTAAATTAATAGAATTAATAAAATTCCTTAGGGTTTAATTAGATTAGAAATTTAATTACTAAATATATACAAAAGTAGTAAAAAAAAAAATAACTACGTAAACGAATATACTAATACGATTAGTAGTAAAAATTTAAGGTTATTCTTTTACATAAGCAAAGGAGATTTATATTAAATATGTTTAGAATACAATTATATATAGAGTATTAATTTACTATAAGCCGACTAAAATTTATAATAAATTATAAGGGATAGCGATTAAACTAGTTAAATATTAAATTAAATATTTAAAAATTATTACTAAGGCGTATAAAACTACGTTAGTAAGGAACTTAAAGACGGAAACTTTTTATCCGCCGTTCGACTTTTATTTTAATAAGTAAGTTAAAACCTTCGAAAAAAAGTTTACTTATACAAATTAAATAAAATTCGTCCGAAGGATTATAATTTAGGTAGTTAATTATATTTAGGTAAGGAAAGTAAGAAGTTAGCTACTTACCGATAAATTAAAAAGCAATACTATTAAAATTAAATAGGTTAAAGAATAGGTATTAATAGAGAAATTTCTAATAATCGTAGTAGGTCCGTTTTCAATAATAGGGGCGCTACTATTCCTATTATAAATATTAGAACTAACTATTATAGATTATAAAAGGTAATTAGAAGAAATAATAATAAAAAAGTAGGTATTGTACTATAATTATTAATTAGTAGTAGTAGTAATTAAATTAGGCCGATAATACGAATTTACTATCGCCAATTTCAACTTAAAATTTAATAATAATACTATAAAATAGTATATAGTTAATACAAAATAAAAAAGGGAAGAAGCTTAATAATTAGAGGACGACGATAAATTATATTTATTATTTAAAGTAAAAAATTCCCTTTTTATTTAAATAAGGACGGAAATTATAAGTTTCCAATCTTTCCTTTTCCAAAAGAAGGTTTTAAATATTATAATATTAATTTATTTTTACAAAGTAAATGAAGAAATTTTTATATATATCGTCTTAAATTATTTATAAATAGCCGATTATTAAATAACGGTAACCAATTAGCCGTAGACGAAAGAAGGATTTTAAATTTATTTGGACGATAGAATCCGAATTAAAAGAATCCTTTCGTAAGTATTATAATTTAATAAATTGAATAAGTACCGTTGAATAATTAAATTAGAAGGAGAGTAGTACAATAAATTTACGTAGTATTTATAAGTATATTCGATTTTAATATTAGAATAAGAAAATATAAGAGAAATAGGAAGAGGAAGAATTAGATTATACTAATTATAATATTTATTTAAGAGGATGTCTATTCGTACTATTGACATCGTCTTCTGAGATTGTACCCTACCCACCCCCGACCACTAGAAGTATTTTTTCGAAATTTTCGCTAAGATTCCCCGCAAAATCCAATCATTATATTCTTTTGTAACCTAATATTAAACGGCTGTACACGGTACCAAATTCGTACCTAAATATATAGATTTATAATATACTTTATAGCGCGGTCGTATATTATTCGTCGCTTAATTAAGCGACTATTAACAATTATTATAGCTATTAGCAATTGTTATAATTATTAACAATTATTACAACTATTAGCGATTATTACGGCTATTAGCAATTATTACGGCTATTAGTAATTATTACGGCTATTAGTAATTATTACGGCTATTAATAATTATTATAGCGGCTATTAATAATTATTATAGTTATTAATAATTATTACGGCTATTAATAATTATTATAGCGGCTATTAACGATTATTATAATTATTAATAACTATTATAGCGGCTATTAGCGATATATATACTATATAGGGCTTAGAATATATAATGGGCTATAATTTGGGAGCTTAGCGGTCGTAGTACGAGGGGGACTAGTGCGGGGACGCTAGGGTTAAGGATGGGTATAGGGAAAAAAGTGGGGTACAGTCTCAGAAGACGATATTAATAGTACGAATAGACATCCTCTTATTTAATTATAAAAGTAGTACCGAAGTAATTAACTAATATTCTTCGCGGGTAAGGAATTTATAGAGTATATTAAATATTAATTTTTAGTTTTTAATAATTTTATAGCGCTATTAAATTTAATTTTCGTTAGCGGAGGGGGGGTTAATAGGGTTATTAACTATTATTAGTAAATTAATATTAATATTTCTTCTATTAAAATTAAAAATAGGAATAGAAGGGCAATCGGTTAAAAATATTTTGCAATATCCTTTATATTAATAATTTTCGACCTTTATATTCTAATAGTAAGGAAAAATATTAGGGTTATACAGGAGATTATCTATAATTAAACGTTTATATACATTTTTAAAGAAATCGATATAAATATTATAAAAATAACGATTTAAGCGATTAAAATTATTTTAGGAATAGGATAAAATAATAATTGTAATTTAAATAGCATTATATTTATTATAATAATTTAATAGAATATTTAATATATATTTTTTATTATTATTATTATTGGTCTTATACACGCTAACTATTGTCTAGTCTACCCAGTGGGCATGCGGTGCTGCTTCCATTCGTAGTCAGGGGGAAAAACCGTACCTTGCGGCCGGGTGAAAACCCCTTACTTCGCTATCGCGACGGTCGCGCTGTAGCGCCGCTACCTTCTTTGTTTGTCTCCCTCTCTGGATGGCCTTATTGCCCTCTAGAAGCCGTAATTATAAATTCCCGCCGTATGGTCCCTCCGGCCCCCTACCCCCTTTCTATCTCCCCTTCCACCCTAACTGACAGACCTAGACGGTCGTATGCCTATGATATTATCCCTTGCCATTCCCCTTTTCTGCCATTCGTTACCGCCTATAGCCGCGCTAAGGCGCGCTATTTTATCCCGACTCAATCGTATATAGTCATAGCGCCCCGCGCCTGCCTTATGGGTTCCTGCCTATCGCTCTTCTTCCTTTTCAAACCTTCCCTCTTTCCTCCCTTTTGCGCCTTCCAGTTTCCTTGCCGCCGTCCGCCCGCAGTCTTGGAAGTGGACGGCGTTGTTTTGGTGTCGCTACGCCTTCGTGGTGGTTCCGGTTGGTAGCCTCCTGTGGTTTTTCTCTATGTCCGGGTATGATGGTTTGGGGGGTAGATAGGTGTACTCCTATATTCGTTCTCCAATAATTATTCAACGTTTCCTAGTGCCTCCTCTATTTCCTTTGCTTGTTCGAGCTTTACCGCTAGTCGGTACTCCTACAATTTGCCTAACTGCAAGGCCTAGCGAAGGATTTTGTCTGTACCTTATACGTCTTCGAATTAGTCGTAAAGTTATTCGATATTTGTAGGCTACAATAGGTCTTTCAACCTTATATCTTCTATTTCTATATAATTTAGTACAATATATTCGAACGTTTCCTTTTCTAACCCGTACCGGCAATAAGGTATAAAAATGTCCGGCACCCTTCTTTCGAATAAGAAAGCCCTAAGGCCGATCTTCCCCGTCCTAACTTAGATTAGGAGGGAGTTTATTACTTTAGAAAAATAATACGGCGCTATATTATCGTCCGTATTAGGCTAAATGTAGTACCGTAGGGTAGTTCTATCGAACCTCGCCCGTACTTCGGCGGCATTCAATTTCTTCCTCTTTTTTATAGCCTCCGCTACCTTAACGTACTACTTCGTAACCTATTCTCTTTTAATAGCCGTCTCTAGCTACCTTTCTCTTTTGCCCGGCGTAGGCTCCTTAGCCTCCCCTTGCGGTATAACGGATGGGGCTTAGCGTTGGGCCTATCCTACCTTCGCTTTACTATTAATTAGTGGCGGCTATAGTAGTCTCCTTCTTCTACCCATTCGGAGCTTTGCCGCAATTTTTTCGGGCGTTCCCCTTACGAAGGTTACCGCCGGGGACCTATTAAACCGGTCTTCGAACGCCCTTACCTTTTTATTGAAATAGAGGTCGAGCGGTGGGTAAAAGGTTTCTATTTCGATATTAAACGTCAATACTAACTTATATACCCTAAATACTACCCTAAGGTAATTCGTTTATATTATTACGAATAATTTTGCGAACCTTTTAAATTCCCCTAGCGGCTCCGTAGGGGTATAGTACGTCGACGCCCCGTAGGCTATAATTATGCGGATTACCTTTATATATACCTCCTTCGCTCTAACTAGGTTATAGCCCTACGTCTTCGCCGCAATACGAATAAGTATAAAAATCTAGGTTAATATCTTCTTTTTAACCGTTTGGAAATAGGTATAGTAAATTAGTTTATAGTTTAATTATATTCCGAGGAACCTCGCCGACTCCGTAGGGGCTAACTAGTAGTCCCCGAGTACAACTGTTTCGGCCTTCGGTGCCCGGGTTTTAGTAAAGTGGATAAGTTCGGACTTACTAGCCTCGAATTCTATACCCCTCTCTTCCGCCTAGGTGTAGTATATCCGCTATGCTTCTTAAAGCTTCCTATAGTTGTCTTCCATTAACTTCGAAAAGGCTAGGATATTGGTATCGTCTATAAAGCTTACCGTTACCGTCCCTCTTAACTCCTTTAACGCCTTGTACAACGTGGCAATAAAGATAAGGAAGAGGATAGGTAATAAGGGGGAGCTTTAAAATACCCCGGCGGGTATCTTAAATTCCCGTAATAATTTCCCGTCGAAGAATAGACTTCCCTAACGGTCCGTTAAGAAGTTTTCGACCTAGCAGAGTAACTAATGTAGCAACCCCTTCTTCTATAGGGTATAGAAGAGCTACCGGTAGTTTACCCTATCGAACGCCCCTTTAAGATCTAAGAGTAGTAGTGAAATTACCGCTCCTAGCTCCTACGCCGTATATACCGTATCGGTGACGATACGGACCGCAAATTCCGTCGACCTTCCCTTCCTATTTCCTATCTACCCATCCGGCAGGAGCCCGTACTCCTCCGCCGTTTGGGCGAGTCTCTCCGCCACGATTGCCTCCAACACCTTCCCCACGCAGCTCAAGAGTGCGATAGGGCGCCACGCGCCCGCCGTCTTCTGCTATGCTGCTGTCTTGCCAGGTTTCTTCAATACGACTACCTTCGCGTGGCGCCACCTATATTTTTTATTAATAATAGGATAAATAGTATTTTACTTACTAGCGTTTTAAAGAATATTAGAAAAGAAAACGAAAAGAAGATTGCGGGAGGAAATTTATTTTTAATATTAATATAGTAAATATACTTTGCGAAGAATATACGGAATATAATTATATTAAAGGACGGAGTATTATAAATATAATTAGTAAATTTTAAGTTATAATAGAAGTAAAGAATACGATAGATAATACTAATTAATATAATTAATAGGGAGGAGGGGAGGTAAGTATAAGGATAAAGAGGATTTATTAGCCGGTGGGAAGGTTGAAAACAGGGTTAGAAATTAATATTCGGATAAAGGTTTAAAATTTAAACATTAGAAAAGAGGGGAATATAAGGGAATAAAGGAATTTAGGGGACGGGGAATTTATTATATAAACGAAGTTAATATTACATTTAGTAGTATTATAATTAATACGAATTGCGAAGTTTAGGAGGTTAAATATATAATTAGGAAAATAGTTAGGAATATAGTTAATAGAAGAAGATATTATTTTCAAAGTTAATTAAATAAAGAAGAAAAGGAAATTCGAAAAATAGCGGCGGGGAAGAATTTTTATAAAGGAAAAGAAGGGGCTTTTACGCTTATACAAATTTTAGTAGAATTGTAGGAATTTGGGGGATAACGATAAAGTAGGAGTAAAGGTAAATAATAAGGAAAGGACGATTATTATAGGCGGTTTAGGAGGAAGGAGCGGTATACAAAAGTAGTATTTCGATTATTTTAGTATTGGATTAAAGGTAGTAGAAGGGAAGTAGTTTATTTATTAAAGTAGTAAGTAAATATTGTTATAGATAGAATCGAGATGGAGTAGGCGCGATTTATTCGCGATTAAAAGGAGTTAGCGGTTTTTATCCGACGGCGTTTATCGCTGTACAATTTCTTCTAGAGAACTAAGAGAAGTACCCTATATTAATAAGGCGCTATAGATAAGTAGTTTAGGGATTAAGACTATTATTATTAATAATTATAATATAATATTTACTCTCTTATTGTTACCTCTTCTAATTACCCTTTATAATCCGTAGTAATTAATTTTAATATTTACAACGGGGGCGGTAATACCTCCGTTACTAAGGGCGGATTTATTATAATTATTAGAAATTTTTCCATTAATACCTATTTTTCAACCTATTTAACTTTAACGGTACTACTTTCTAATTTATCGGCGGGTAACCAACTTCTTACTCTCCTTACTTAAATACAACTAATTACCTAAACTATAGTCCCTCGGACGAACCCTTAATTTATATAAGTAAACCTTTCTTCGAAAGCCCTAACCTATTTATTAAAATAAAAATCGAACGGCGGATAAAAAGTTTCCGTCTTTAAATTCTTTACTAACGTAACCTTATACGCCCCGATAATAAAATTTAAATATTTAATTTAATATTTAACTAACCTAATTATTATCCTTTATAATTTACTATAAATTTTAATTAATTAATAGACAACTAATATTCTATATATAATTACGCTCTAAATATATTTAATATAAGTTTCCTTCGTTCGTATAAAAAAATAATTTTAAATTTTTACTACTAATCGTATTAATATATTCATTTACGTAACTATTTTTTTTTATTACTTCTATATATATTTAGTAATTAAATTTCCGATTTAACTAAACCTGAAGGGATTTAATTAATTCTATTAATTTAAATACAATTCCCCTAATTTAAAGAATTTTTATTCTTAATTCCTTCGTTTATATAAAATATATAAATTCTATTCTTCTTTTAATTACCTAACCCGAATAAATATCTTATATTATTTAAAACGTCCGATAATTTTCTGTAATTGTCTTAAGTACCGTAATAATATTAATATCGTTAGCGAAGCCAACGGTAATTATATTTTAAATAATAATTAATTCATAATATAATAAAATAATAAAGAGAATAAAAAGGATTAATAAGAGGAGGGAGCTTTATAATACGTTTATTATAATATTATAAAATTAGGAAGTTTTATCGTCGAAAATAAGAGAACCTTTTCTTTTAATAACGAAATTATTAATTTATTAGAAGATTTATTTCGGGAATTATATTTCCTATAGCGTATATAAACGTTCTATATTCAAACGACGCCGAAACCGGAAACGCCGATTTCTGGTCAGGAAGTGCTCTAAAACGAAAACCGATAACGGTAATCGACTTAGGAGGGTTATTTACCCCCTCCGCGATATCCTATAACAATTGTAATGATAGCGTTGAGTTGTCGTTGCCGATAACGATTGATAGAGGTGCGAATAGGCTCGAAAATAGTGTTTACAACCCCTTCGGAGGTATTTTAAAATATAACGACCCCGACGCCGTATTTACTATAAATATTTCGGAAAAGACGGAGGAAGACAATAAAATTATAAAGAGATTTATTATTATAACAAATAAAATTACAAACTACACTACTATATTAACCGACGACCGTCGCTAAATTCGAAAGTTCCTTTTTAAATTTGTAAAAATCTTTACAAAGAAAAGTAAATCTAAAATATTTAAAGTAAATAAGGCCGCCGAAGCCTAATTTATTATTAAGAAGGATATTAACGATTTAAAGAAATTTATTTCGAAGGAAATAAAGAAAGACGCTTAAGAGGCATTGAAAAAATAAGTTAATATTATTTAGAAATCGCTAAATAGGGTTAACGCTACCCTTTACTACTTACCTACTATTACTATTAAAAAGTTTATTCCTTTTAATTACGAATACTAATTTACTATTAAGGGGGCTTAAATTACCGCCGAATTTACTATATATTCGAACGATAATATAAAGTAGGCTGTTAAAAGCGCTTTAAAGGAGAGCCCGTATAAAATAGTCTATATAGTTATTAAAATAATAATAAGTAGAAATTATATAATTATTTTCGGCGAATTAATTAGAGATTAATATTAGAAATATTAAATTTAGGTTAAAACGGTCTTTAGAAAAAAAGCTATTATATCCCTAAATATTATAGCCGTTTTAATTAAAGGAATTTTGTAGGTTAATATCGATGTAAAATAATCCGAGTTAGTTATATAGGAAATAAGAGCGAAGAATAAGGAAGTAGAAATTATTCGGGCTAAATTTTAGAAGAGATGCGAAGGGGAAGAGAGAAGAATATTTTTAATAGAAATTACGATTGCGAAGGCTGTAATTTTCCTCTAAAAGAATTTTTTCCTTTAAAATAGTGGCGTATACGTATATAAACTATTTTAAACTATAGCTTCCGCTTAATAGTATTTTAAATATTAGTATTTTGAATATATAGCGAAATTTTATTATTAGGAGGACGTTTATAGCCGTTATAATAAAGTTAAATACGAAGGGCCGTATATAGGAAAAGAGAATTACCCTTCGAATAAAGATAATTCTTTAATCTTTTATAAATTATATAGGAAATTGGGGTATTTCGCCTTCGATAAGAAGAAATACCCGCTTATAAGAATAGTTTGCGCAAAAGTATTTATTAATTACGCTGAAAGGCCTTACAATTTTACTATTCGTAAAAGATTAATTAAACTAGTATTAAAACTAATAATAGAGCCGGAAGAAAACGTTATAATTTCCGACGCCCCCCCTAATTCCTATTTAATTACGATTTTAAAGAGATTATTTATAGGAGGAAGAAAAAGAGGCCGCCTTAAGAAGATTAAAGGTAACTTTCAGCCGAAATTTGTAAGTATAAGCCCGATAGACGTTTATACCCGCTTTTAGAACGTAAATAACTATACCTATATTAGTTCTATCGTTATTACGCCTTCGGCTACTACCGTTGCCTTTAAAGAAACGATACCCCTTTAACCTGCTATTAAATTAGAAGGAAGCTTCTTATAGGGTAATTAATAATTTAATTGAAAATATTCTATTAGAATATAGGGAAATTATATAAGAGAGGGAAAACGTTATTCGAATAAGAAGAGATTTATAATATTATAGTAATTTAAGAGTTGGGTAAGAATTTAAATAAAGATATTTATTAGCCGAAGGGCGGTAAATATTATAGTATCAATTATTTAAAGAAGGGTAAAGTAATAATTTATATAAATAAGAAATAGAATTTAAAGGACCTAAACTTCTAAATTAGGAAGGATTAAGCCGTAATAATACTAAAGAATTTATAAGAATTAATAACCGTCTACTCTATTTATTCCCCTATCTTCCTTTAAAGTATACCGGAATATTAATAGGGGTCTCCCCTCTTCGAACTCTTCGAGGAGAAACCTCCGGCCGGCTAATATATAGCCGTAAAGGATTATAACCTCTATTACCCCAATTAGGATTTAGAGAATAGGATTAGCCCGGGTACTATAAAGTTATTTACGTAGGTACGGCAATAGAAATTCAACTTCGTTACCTCCTACGAAGAATTAACGAAGTTCGGAAATGCAATTAAAGGAGAAAAAAATAGAATAATCAATTATATATAAGTTTTATAGGGTATCGAAGCCGAATATTAGGGAGTATAATAGTACGGATAAACGGGTTCGGACTATTACCCCTAGGAAATTTAAATCTAAATAAGAAAAAGAAATAAGAAAACGGAAGTAGAAGAAGAATTTAATTAGAATTTAATAAACGCGGAAAAAGTACGGGAAGTGGCGGAAAAAAAAATATCGATCTTAAGGGGGATTAAAACGGTAGAAGAATTTAAATTAGGATTTAATAGGCTCGACGGCGAATTCGTTAATATTGTAGAAGAATTCGTCCTATATTGAAAGAAAAGTCGGAGAAAATAAATAAATTAATAGAATTTAAAATATAAAACGGTAACGAAGGAAGTATAGCGGAAATAATAGGTTTAATTTAAAAATTAAACGCCTTTAAATTAAAAAGAATTTATAAAGGTAGTAATAAAAAAGAAGAAATTTATTATAAAGATTTAGAAAGCGAAATAGTATAATTATATTATAAATATATTAAAAGTCCCGAATGAACTTTAATTATTAGAGAGGTAGGTTAAAATATAAAATTATTACTTAATAAATCCGCTAAAATTATTACCTTTCAAATAAAACGAGCGGGCGAATAAAGTCGAAAACTATAATAATAAAGTAAATATCCTTACCAACCGTTTCTTCCCGAAAATAAAAATCCTAATAGGCTATTTACTAAATTAGATTTAATTATTAAATAGCAATACCCTAGTACCTATTAATAATTTAATTACCGAGGAAAATATTTAAGAAGTCTTTTTAAAAATAGCGCTTAATAAAATATTAAGTATTAATTAATTTTCAAATAAATTTCTAAAAATATATAAAACATTATTAAAATAAATAATAGCGGCTTTCGCCGTAACGAGCCTCTAGTTTAAATACTTCCCCTAACGGTTTAAAAATATAAAAGTAATTATTTTTAAAAAATTTAGAAAAAACGCCGAATAATAAAAATTAGCCGGAATATAATAGCCTATATCGCTTTTAAATAACGTTAGAAAGATCTTCGAAACTTTTATAATTAAAAAATTAATATAAATAGTAGAAGAATATAATTTCTTCTTAGAAGGTTAAATAAGTAACTGGGTAAGTTATTTAATTAAATTCGCCGTTTAAATAATTACCGACGCAATTTATATAATATAGAAATTTAAAATTATAATATTTTTTATATTCTTCGATTTAAAAGGCGGATTTAATAGAATTAATTATAGGTAATTCTTATATATGCTATAGGAAATGCGATTCCTAAAATAAATCTTCTAATAGGTTAATAATTTCGTTACCGGAAGAAAAAGTTCTCTTTTCTTCAACGACGAAACTTCTTAACTTTATAATATCGTAGTAAGCGTATTATAAAGTTCCCTCCTCTTATTAATTCTTTTTATTCTTTTTATTACCCTATTATACTATAAGTTAACTACTATTTAAAATATAATTACCGTCGGCTTCGCCGATAATACTAATATTATCGTAGTAATTAAAATTATTAAAGAAAACTATTAAATATTTTAAATAACGTAAGATATTTATTTAAATTAGGTAATTAAAAGAAGGATAGAATTCGAAATAAATAAAATAGAATTTATATATTTTATATAAACGAAGGAACTAAGAACGGAAACTCTCCAAATTAGGGGAATCGTATTTAAATTAACGGAATCGATTAAATTCCTTAGGGTTTAATTAAATTAGAAATTCAATTACTAAATATACGTAAAAGTAATAAAAAAGAAAATAACTACGTAAATGAATATACTAATATAATTAGTAGCGAAAATTTAAAGTTATTCTTTTACGCGAATAAAGGAGATTTATACTAAGTATATTCGGAGCGCGATCGTATATAAAATATTAACTTTCTATTAACCGATTAAAATTTATAATAAATTACGAAGGATAGCGATTAAATTAATTAAATACTAAATTAAATATTTAAAAGTTATTACCGGGGCGTATAAAGCTACGCTAATAAAGAATTTAGAAACGGAAACCTTTTATTTATTATTCGACTTCTATTTTAATAAACGGGTTAAAGCCTTCGAAAAAAGGTTCGCCCGTACAAATTAGAAAAAATTCGTCCGAAGGATTATAATTTAAATAGTTAGCCGTATTTAAATAAAGAGGGTAAGAAATTGGCTACCTACTAATAGATTAGAAAGTAGTACCGTTAAAGTTAAATAAATTAAAGAATAAATACCGACGGAGAAACTTCTAATAATTGTAGTAAGTCCGCCCCCGGTAATAGGAGCGCCGCTACCCCCGTTATAAATATTAAAATTAACCGCTATAGATTATAAAGGGTAATTAAAAGAGGTAATAATAAGAAAATAAATATTGTACTATAATTATTAATTAGTAACGGTAATAATTAAATTAAACCGACGGTACGAATTTACTATCGCCGACTTTAACCCGAAATTTAATAATAATATTTTAAAATAATATATAATTAATACGAAACGAAAAAAGAAGAAAATTTAATAATTAAAAGACAATAACAAATAATACCTATTATTTAAAATAAAGAATTCCCTTTTTATTTAAGTAAGGACGGAAGTTATAAGCCTCCAATCCTTCTTCTTCCAAAAGAAAATTCCGGATATTATAACGCTAATTTATTCATATAGTACGGGTAAAAAAACCTTTATATATATCGTCCTAAATTATTTACGGATAGCCGACTACTAAATAACGGCAGCCGACTAGCCGTAAACGAAAGAAGAATTCTAAATTTATTTAAACGATAGAACCCGAATTAAAAAAATCTTTTTATAAATATTATAGTTTAGTAAGCTAAACGAATACTATTTAATAATCGAATTAGAAGGAGAGTAGCGCAATAAATTCGCGCGGCATTTATAAATATGAGAAACTCTACTCGTACGGCTATAAAACTCTATTCGGACGGTCGTCGAAAAGTTTAAAATCCAAAATAATTAGGTAAAATAAAAGGTGGAGACTCGTATATAGGCTTGGAATATTTGGTAATTCTTTCTGTATTTTTTGAGCCTCCTACCGTATATTGACGTCGTTTATATCCTTTCTAATAAAAAGAAGTCTAAAAAAGTAGATAGAAGAAATTTAAGGAAGTTGAAAGATGTAATATAAGTAATATTTCCAAAGCGTGGGGCCCGTAGGATGGGATACCTACTGTAGAAAATAATATAAAATTTACCGAGTAGTTTAATACTATTATTGTCTTTTTACATCCATATTTGGCCAAGTTATACATAGTTTTAAATTTGGACGACCGTCCGAATAGAGTTTTATAGCCGTACGAGTAGAGTTTCTCATAAATATATTCGATTATAATATTAGAATAAAAGAATATAAGAGAGATAAAAAGAAGAGGAATTAGACTACGCTAATTATAATAATTACCTAACTACGAAGGCGGTATTAAAATAATTAATTAATATTCTTCGTAAGCGAAGAATTTGTAAAATATATTAAATATTAATTTTTAATTCTTAATAATTTTATAACGCTACTAAATCTAATCTTCGTTAATTAGAAGGGGATTGGTAAAGCTATTAATTATTATTAGAGAATTAATATTAATATTTCTTCCGTTAGAGCCGAAAATAGGAATAGTAAAATAATCGACTAAAAATATTTCGCAATATCCCTTACGCTAATAATTTTCGACTTTTATATTCTAATAGCGAAAAAGGATATTAAAGTCGTATAGGAGATTATCCGTAATTAAACGCTTACGTACGTCCTTAAAAAAATTAATATAAGCATTACGGAAATAACGAATTAAAGGACTAATATTATTCTAAGAGTAGGATAAAATAATAACTATAATTTAAACGGTATTATATTTATCGTAATAATTTAACGGAATATCTAATATATATTTTATATTAGTAATAAGATAAATAGTACTCTACTTACTAATATTTCGAAGAACGTTAGAGAAAAAAACGAAAAGAAAATTATAGAAAGAAATTTATTTTTAATATTAATATAATAAATATATTCTACGAAGAATGTACGGAATATAATTATATTAAAGGACGGAATATTATAAATATAATCGGTAAATTTTAAGCTATAGTAGAGGTAAGGAATATAGTAGACGACGCTAATTAATATAATTAGCGAAGAAAAGGGGAAGTAAATATAAGGATAAAAAGGACTTACCGGCTAAAAGGAAAGTTAAAGGCGGAGTTAGAAATTAATACCCAAATAAAAGTTTAGAATTCGGGCGCCGGAAAAGAGGGGGGCGTAGGGGAGCGGGCGAATTAAAAGGACGGAAAATTTATTATACAAACGAAATTAATACCGCGCTTAGTAGTACTGTAATTAATACGAATTACGAAACTTAAGGGGTTAAATATACGGCCGGGAAGATAGTCGAGAATATAATTAATAAAAAAGGACGCTATTTTAAAAGCTAATTAAATAAGGAAAAAAAAAAAGTTTAAAAAATAGTAGCGGGGAGGAATTCTTATATAGAAGGAAAGGAGGGGCCTTTACGCTTATATAAACTTTAATAGAATCGTAAGAATTTGGAGGATAATAACGAAGCGGGAGTAAGGGTAAATAATAAGAAAAGGACGATTACTATAGGCGGTTTAGGAAGAAGGAGCGGCGTACGAAAACGGTATTTCGATTATTCTAATATTAAATCGAAGGTAGTAGAAAGGAAATAATTTATTTACTAAAATAATAAGTAAATATTGCTATAAATAGAATTGAAATAGAGTAGGCGTAATTTATTCGCGACCGAAAGGAGCTAGCGGTTTTTATCCGACGGCGCTTATCGCCGCACGGTTTCTTCTAAAGAACTAAGAGAAGTATCCTATACTAATAAAGCGCTATAGATAAGTAGCATAGGGAATAAGACTATTATTATTATTATTATTATTATTATTATAGCGTATATAAAAGTTACTTATAATTAATTCTATTAAATACGCCCTTTAAATCGAAAAGTATAAAAAACGTTATAACCTTAAATTTTCATATTATATAAATTATATTAGTAATTATTCGGACGGCGAATTTAATTAAATAGCCTACCCGGTTATTTATTTAGCCCTCTAAGAGGAGATTATACTCTTCTACTATTTATATTAACTTTTTTACTATAAGGGCTTTAAAAAATTTTTTTACGTTATTTAAAAACGATATAGGACTCTATACCCCGGCTAATTTTTATTATTCAATACTTTTTCCAAATCTTTTAAAAATAATTACTTTCGCATTTTTAAATTATTAAGGGAAATATCCAAACTGGAGGCTTACTATAACAAAAGCCGCTATCGCTTATTTAAACGGTTCTTTATATATTTTTAGAAATTTATTTGAAAATTAATTAATACCTAATATTTTATTTAACGCTATCTTCGAAAAAACCTCCTAGATATTTTCTTTAGTAATTAAATTATTAATAAATTTTAAAGTATTACTATTTAATAATTTAATTTAATTTAGTAAATAGCTCGTTAAGACTTCTACTTTCGGGAAGAAACGGTCGGTAAAAATATTTATTTTACTATTATAATCTTCAATTTTATGCGCCTATTTATTTTATTTAAAGGGTAATAATTTTAGTAAATTTATTAAATAATAATTTTATATCCTAATTTACCTTTCTAATAATTAAAGTTTATTCGGGTTTTTTAACGCATTTACAATATAATTATACTATTTCACTCTTTAAATTTTTATAATAAAAAAGTTTTTTTATTACTACCTCTATAAATTCTTTTTAATTTAAAAGCATTTAATTCCCAAATTATACCTACTATTTCCACTATATTTCTTTCGTTACTATTTTATACTTTAAATTCTACTAGTCTATTTATATTCCCCGACTTTTCTTTCAGTATAGGACGAATTTTTCTATAATATTAACGAATTCGCTATCAAATTTATTAAATTTTAATTCGAATTCCTCTACCGTTTTAATCCCCTTTAAGACCGATATTCGTTTTTCCACTACTTCCTATACTTTTTCCGCGTTTATTAAATTCTAATTAAATCTTTCCTCTACTTTTACTTTCTTATTTCTTTTTCCTATTTAAATTTAAATTTTTTAAGAATAATACTCCGAATCTATTTATTCGTACTATTATATTCTTTAATATTTAACTTTAATACCTTATAAAATTTATATATAATCGATTATTCCGTTTTTCTTTCTTTTAATTATATTTCCGAATTTCGTTAATTCTCTACGGAGGGTAATAAAATTAAACTTTTATCGCCGTACCTACGTAAATAATTTTATAATATTTAAACTAATCCTATTCTTTAAATCTTAATTAGGGTAATAAAAATTATAATTCCTTATAATTATATATTAACCGGCTAAGGGTTTTTCTTTAAAGGATTTAAAGAGGGGAGACCCCTATTAATATTCCGGCGTATTTTTAAAGAAGATAGGAGAGTAAATAGAGTAGACGATTATTAATTTTTATAAATTTTTTAGTATTGCCGCGGCCCAGTCCTTCCCAACCCGGAAGTTTAGGTCCTTTAAATTTTATTTTTTATTTATATAAATTATTATTCTACCCTTCTCTAAATAATCAATACTATAATATTTATTACCCTTCGGTTAATAAATATTACTATTTAAATTTTCATTTAACTTTTAAATCGCTACAATATTATAGATTTCTTCTTATTTAAATAATATTTTCCCTTTTTCGTACAATTTCCCTACATTTTAATAAAATATTTTCAATTAAATTATTAATTACCCTATAAAAAGTTTCCTTTTAATTTAATAACGGGTTAAAGGGGTATTATTTCTTGAAAAATAATAATAATAATTAAAAGCGTAATAGCGATAGAATTAATATAAATATAGTTATTTACGCTCTAAGAGCGGGTATAAATATTTATTGGGCTTATATTTACGGGTTTCGGTTGAAAGCCGCCTCTAATTTTTTTAAGGCGGCTTCTTTTTTTTCCTTTTATAAATAATTTCTCTAAAGTTGTAATTAAATAGGAATTAGGGGGGGCGTTAAAGATTATAACGTCTTCCTCTATTTCTATTATCAATTTTAATACTAATTTAGCCAGTTTTTTACAAATAATAAAACCGTAAGGCTTTTCAGCGTAATTAATTAATACTTTTATATAGGCCGTTCTTACGAACGGGTATCGCTTTTTATTAAAGGCGAAATACCCCAATTTCCTATATAGCTTATAAAAGATTAAAGAACTATTTTTATTCGAAGGGCAATCCTCTTCTCCTATACGCGGCCCTTTATATTTAATTTTATTATAATAATTATAAACGTCTTCTTAGCGATAGAATTTCGCTATATATCCGAAATACTAATATTTAAAATACTATTAAACGGAGGCTATAATTTAAAATAGTTTATATACGTATATACTACTATTTTAGAAGAAAAAATTCTTTTAGAAGAAGATTACGGCCTTCGCAATTACGATTTCTATTAAGAATATTCTTCTTTCTTCCCCTTCGCGTCTTTTCTAAGGTTTAGGCCGAATAATTTCCGCCTCCTTATTCCTTTCCCTTATTTCTTATATAATTAATTCGGGTTATTTTACATCGATATTAATTTATAAAATTCCTTTAATTAAAACGGTTATAGTATTTAAAAATATAATAGTTTTTTTTCTAAAAACCTTTTTAATTTAAATTTAATACTTTTAATATTAGTCCCTAATTAATTCGTTGAAAATAATTATATAATTTCTATTCGTTACTATTTTAGTAATTATATAGACTATTTTATATAAGCTCTCCTTTAAAATATTTTTAACGGCTTACTTTATATTATTATTCGAGCGCGTAGTAAATTTGGTAGTAATTTAAGCCCCTTTAAAAATAAATTAGCGTTCGCAATTAAAAGGAATAAATTTTTTAATAATAATAGTAAGTAAATAGTAAAAAATAATATTAACTTTATCTAATAATTTCTAAATAATATTAGCCTATTTTTTTTAGCGGTTCTTAAATATCTTTTTTTATTTCCTTCGAAATAAATTTCTTTAAATCGTCGAAATCCTTCCTAATAATAAATTAAGCTTCGGCGGCCTTATCTACTTTAAATATTTTAAACCTACTTTTTTTCGTAAAAGTTTTTACAAATTCGAAAAGGAATTTTCGAATTTAATAATAATTGTCGGTCGTTATAGCGGCGTAGTCCATAGTCTTATTCGCTATAACAATAAATTTCTTTATAATTTTATTATCTTCCTCTATTTTTTCCGAGATTTTTATAGTAAATACGGCGTCGGGGTCGTTATATTTTAAAATACTTCCGAAGGGGTTGTAAACGCTATTTTCGAATTTATTTATACCTCTATTAATTATTATCGGTAGCGACGGCTTAACGCTATTACTACGGTCGTCGTAGGATATCGCGGAGGGGGTAAATAACCCTTTTAAATTAATTGCCGTTGTCGGTTTTTATTTTAGAGCACTTCCTTACCAGAAATCGGCGTTTCCGGTTTCGGCGTCGTTTTGGGGGTATAGTTTTAATCTAAATAATATAAAAATATTTGAAGGATAAGAAACATTTCGATAAAGGATACTAAATTTACCCGTTTCCGAATAACTATACTAACCTAAAATATAACCCTATACAATTATTAATATATTTCCCCCTCTACTATAATATTTTAACCTAAAGACCCCTACTTTATAATTAATCATTATTAAATATTATATTTAATACCTCTTCTTCCCCTTTTATTCAAAAGACTTCTCCTTCCCCTAATATTTAGAAGCTTACTATACCGGGAATTTTTAATTTTACTACTCTCCTTACTAAAGGTAATATTATAGCTTACATCCGTAATATCAGCCCTAAGAAGAAGTTTAATAGTAAGAAAATCACTAAATATTTCGAACTTTTTAAAGAAGAGGTTAGATATATTAATTTTAATAATAACGAATTTAAAATTATTATTTTAATTAGCTAATATAAGAACTAGTTTAAGGATATCGCTAAAGGTATTTTCCGCTAGTTTAAAATTAACGCTAATATTATTTAAGAGAATTTTATTTTAGCCTTTAAGATTGCTTATAGAGTTAAAGATCCTAAATAAACGGATAATATATTTATTATTCTAAAAAGGTTCTATACTAAATATATCGCTTATAATAAAATGAAAATTATTAATACTATTTTTAATTACTCTACCCTTTTCGCCTATTAATCTTCTATTAATAGTAATAATATTAAGGATTTAGCCGTTAAAAACTTTTATAAAAAGTTATATATTAATATTAAGTATATAATTACTACTTTTATATATAAATTTAAGGAGGAAATCTATTAGATAAATTAAATTACCTTCGTTAGTAAATTTAACGATTTTATTATTAAGTAGTTTAATAAAGTCGATACTTTTAAGTCTTTGGCCTCTTCTAATTCTAATTGAAACGCCCATCCTTCCACCGTGGAGGCGCTTCGATCGGGGGCCCCAAAGGTGATATGGAAGAACCGCACCAAAGGTCGTAGTCCATAGGCCCACCTATCGAAGCGCCGAAACTGGAAGGAGCGGCGGTTCTATCTATACTAGGCCAAATACAATTTATTGCGGAGCCCATATTCCCAATTAGGAAATTCTATCGAGTTGCCAAACTTGGGAAGCCTATATATCAAACTCTCGGCAACACCACTTCTCAATAAAAAGATGCATCTAAATGAAAAAGCCGTTAAAATATTCGCCTCAATTATGCGGTCGTTTTGGTACTTTTTACATCGTGTTACGAAGTTTGGTTGTTGAATAAAATCGAAAAGAGTAATAATAATAATAGTCTTATTCCCCATACTACTTATCTCTAGCGCCTTATTAGTATAGGGTACTTCTCCTAGTTCTCTAGAGGAAACTGTACGGCGATAAGCGCCGTCGGATAAAAACCGCTAACTCCTTTTAGTCGCGAATAAATCGCGCCTACTCTATTTCGATTTTATTTATAGCGGTATTTACCTACTGCTTTAATAAATAAGCTACTTCCCCTCTACCGCTTTCGATCTAATATTAGAATAATTGAAATACCGCTCTCGTACGCCGCTCCTTCCTCCTAAATCGCCTATAGCAATCGTCCCTTCCTTATCGTTTACCCTTACTCCCGCCTCGTTATTATTTTTTAAATTCCTATAATTCTACTAAAGTTTGTACAAGCGCAAAAGCCCCTCCTTTCCCTCTATATAAAAACTCCTCCCCGCCGCCACCTTTCGAGCTTTCCCTTCTTCCCTATTTAACCAACTCTTAAAATAGCGTCCTCTTCTGCTGGCCGCACTCCCGACCGTCCTCCCGGCCGCACATCCAACCCCCTGGGCAATCGAAAAGAGTAGTTATTTGAATGCGACCGCGGTGAATGCGATTGCGGTAAGTGACCGCGGTAAGCGACCGCGGTGAATGCGATTGTGGCTGCGATTGTGGCTGTGATTGTGGCTGTGATTCTGGGTTCAAAATGACCAAGTTTTTTTCTTTACTAATAACCCTAACCCAGAAAATAAAAAGGGCACCAAAATGACCGCCATTTCTTAGCGGTTATTTTGCACCCGGCCAGAGGTCCGTGCGTCCTCTATTTAACGAGAAATGTTGGTTTAAAAAATTTTTACCAAAGCGGTCTTTAGAAAAGAAAATAAAAATAAAAATAAAAATAAAAATAAAAATAAAAATAAAAATAAACATAAAAATAAAAATAAACATAAAAATAAAAATAAAAATAAAAATAAAAATAAAAATAAAAATAAAAATAAAAATAAAAATAAAAATAAAAATAAAAATAAAAATAAAAATAAA